>JAVTVY010014950.1:0-69023 GCA_036873755.1 Hanleya hanleyi
ACCGTCATCGCCCTATATTGGACTTGTACAATTTCCGACTGACCGCCCTCGCCCGTCTACGCAGCTACGTGGAAGCCATCTTCAATGACCAACCTACGTCCCTCACATTAAATGTAGCATTTGGGTACATCTTATGCCATAAGATGAGGCGTGAATTGTGCTATTTCTATTCCAGTGCCATCAACCCAGTGTACGACCATCCTTTCACAATCACCAATCGGGCGTCGCTAGAGACGATGCTGGCCCAACTGGACGCTGTGGATCCCTTAGAATGGGCCTATGAACAGCGTCCCAACACCAAGTGGATAGTGGAGAGGGTCACCAATGTTACGTTCTTCGTGGTTAAACTGACCCACCACCCCATCGGATGAAAGTATTCACCCATGCACTGATAGATACTCAGAATGCGCAAACAACTATCTGAGGATATGTTTCCTCAACGGTATCCTGGCCTGTCCGATGACGATTAGAACAAACGGTTCAGAGCGAACATGGCCGAAGATAGAACTTTCTGAAATGGCGACTTCTGATTGGACAAGAGTAGCCGAGAATACATCTAACGGACAGGAACGAATATGACAGATGCAAATGGTGGCCTCTGATTGGAAAAGAATATTCTTGAATTGTAAATATACCCAACGCGGCTCCCCCAACGTGGGTATGATGTAACATTGGGGAGAATAAACTATATGAAAAAAAACTTCTTGTTGTTGTTGTTCTCTCATGTGTGATCATTGTTGTTGTTGCTGTTGTTCTCTGTCCGGTATTTATCATGGTGTTATGTTAGAGTGTTAAGGTGTAACGACGGGCGTCACTGCATTTTGAAGAATTAGTGACAATTCCATGGAATATCAGAGCTTCTGAGCTATTTCACCTGGGCGTTGAAGCATTAAGAATGGCGTTGGTGATCGTTGCTACAAGATGACACCTCACACGACGCATTCGGACCAAGGATGGTCCATCTCTACACCAAATACCATCCTTCACTGCCCCAAAATGCCCACTTTCGCTACTACTCCTACTGATGACGTCACCAATCACGTCACAGATGCTGCGGACAGCCCTGAAATCGAGGTATGCACGCCGAGAACTACAAGATGACACCCCACACGACGCATTCGGACTAAGGATGAAGCATCTCTACTCCGAGTAGCTTCCTTCACTGCCCCAAAATGTCCACTTTCGCTACTACTCCTACTGATGACGTCAACAATGACGTCACAGATGCTTCGGACATGCCTCAACTCGGAATGTACACCTCGAGAGCTACAAAATGACACCTCACACGACACATTCGGACTAAGGATAGTCCCTCTCTACACCAAACTCACCCCCACGCACCTACAAAATGTCCACTTTCGCTACTACTCGTACCGATGACGTCATCAATGACGTCACAGATGACGCGGACATCCCTCAAATCGGAATGTACACCCCGAGAACTACAAGATGACACCTTCCAGGACGCATTCGAACCGTGAATAGCCCATCTCGACCTCAAATACCTTCATGTACTGCCCGAAAATGTCCACTTTCGCTACTACTCGTACCGATGACGTCATCAATGACGTCACAGATGACGCGGACATCCCTCAAATCGGAATGTACACCCCGAGAACTACAAGATGACACCTTCCAGGACGCATTCGAACCATGAATAGCCCATCTCGACCCCAAATACCTTCATGTACTGCCCGAAAATGTCACTTTCGCTACTACTCGTACCGATGACGTCACCGATGACGTCACAGATGACGCGAACATCCCTCAAATCGGAATGTACACCCCGAGAACTACAAGATGACATCTTCCAGGACGCATTCGAACCGTGAATAGCCCATCTCGATCCCAAATACCTTCATGTACTGCCCGAAAATGGCCACTTTACTTACTACAACCATCTGCGCCTGCGCAGATTGACGCGACTTGCATTCAAAAACACGCCATTCTGACTCTACCCCACACAAGCTTCACTTTGACACCCTCCACGACCCATTCGGACCCATAGCGGTCCATCTCTACCCCAAACACCTTCATGTACTGCCCCAAAATGGCCACTGTACTTAATACAACCAACTGCGCATGCGCAGATTGACGCGACTTGCATTCAAAAACACACCATTCTGACTCTACCCCACACAAGCTTCACTTTGACACCTCACACGACCCATTCGAACCGTGATTAGCCCATCTCTAACCCAAACACACCCCTACATAGCACCCAAAATGCCTGTTTTCTATACTGCGGCCAGACTGCGCATGCGCAGACTATTGAACACGGACGAACCATTAGCCCAGTCGGATGCTGCTGCACGAGAGCTTCAAAATAAGACCTCACTCGACCCCATTGGACCACCAGGGACTCACCTAGACTCCAACATGTCCACCCCGTATGGCCCTATACACCCACAGCCATGCAGTATAGGCCTATGGGCCTACCCAGGCCTTGGTGACTTTTTTCAAAAATTTCACCAATTCGCTCCGCAACCCTACCCATCGTGTTCTAAATGTCGAGACGTGAAAAACGAGACCCCACAACCCTACCGCAAATGTCGAGAAGTGGGTTTCCCAGGGGGACAAACATCGGTCCTATACCCCAGTATGGGAATATATATATATATATACATATAACTGGCTTCGGTTCTTGGATGACTGTTTTATTGTTTTACCACGAAAAAACGGAAACGCCGAACAATTAAAAGAGTTACTTAACTCATTAAATGAACATATCTCTTTCACCTGTCAAGAAGATTACAGGGAAATTCCGTTTCTGGATATTATGGTCTACAGGGAAGAAACGGAATTGAAAACGGACGTATTTTCAAAGGAAACAGATACAAAACAGTACCTGCCGTTCCATTCGTGTCATCCGGGTCATACGAGACGGGGAATACCGTACAATTTAGCAAGGCGAATATGTACCATAGTGGATGACAGTGAGTTAAAAGATCGTAGACTGAAGGAACTCATACCAACAATGATAAAACAAGGATACCCGAAAAACTTGATACTATCGGGCATAGAGAGGGCAAAAGCTATTCCGCAGGAGCAACTTCGAACTGTGAAAGAAGGACGTACCGACACAAAATCTATTCCATTGGTTACGACGCATAATCCGAATAACCCGAACGCATTTAATATCATTAAAGAGACATTGCCCATGCTCAACGGCAGTCAACGAATCAAAGACAGTATGAAAGATGTTAAAATTATCAATAGTAAAAGACAAGGACCGAACCTTAAAAAATTATTAACGAGGGCGCGTTTTACTTTAGAAGAAGAGGAAGTTCATGGAGTAAAGAAATGCGGATCAAACAAATGCGGGACTTGTGCTTATATACTAGAAGGCAGGCAATTTAAATTCAAGGGAGCAAATAAGATCTTTGAGGTGCAATATAATATGACCTGCAAAGTAACCAATGTGATATATGTCATAACATGCGCTGGTTGTGGTGAAAATTATGTGGGACAAACTGGAGATATTCTGAGAAATCGAGTGACTGTACATAAACAACAGATACGAGACCCTGAAACTCGACAGATTGGTCTAAGTAGACATATTGACGAATGTGGAGCTGGGAAATTTACCATATTTCCATTTTACAAAGTATTGAAAAATGACAAAGACTTCAGAATACAGAAGGAAACATTATTTCGAAAGAAATATAATTGCGTCTTAAATGAATTACCAAATTGATATATTTATTGTGTAGTTCACGTCTAGTCAAACTGTTATTGCAAAATGTGTATTATGACGTTAAACGTAAAAGAGCGGACAGTCAAAATTATGACGTCACGCTTTAATTCAAACATAGCATGACGCTACGCGTCATGGCTCAACGTTGGAAAAATATTCTATTCGATATGACGTCAGTGTATGACGTAGCGCTGTAAATTTGGAATATATCGTATGAACGTTAAATTCAAAGTCATTAAACGTCTGATGAGCCACCGATGATGTGGTGAAACCGGTAACGACGAATTCCAGCTGTCAGTGTCATTTTATTTTATTTTCTTTTCTATATATATATATATATATATGTCTATATGGGGCTATATCGTACTTTTTCAAAAATTTCACCGATTCGCACGGGGACACTTCCTATCGTGTTCTACGTGACGAGACGAGTAAAACGAGACCCCACAACCCTACCACAAATGTATAGAAGTACGTTTCCCAGGGGGACAAACATCGGTCCTATACCCTAGTATGGGACTATATGAGGCTCGGTGACTTTTTTCAAAAATTTCACCGTTTCGCTCCGGGACACTTCTTATCATGTTTGTTTTGACGAGACTAAGAAAACGAGGCCCCACAACCTATACCGCAAATGTGGAGAAGTAGGTTTCCCAGGATGGTCCTATACCTCCCATACCCCATATAGGCATTTTCCCGTAATTTAGAATAAAGTCCGTATTCCATATTTTTTCAGGAAAATTTTTACATACACCCACCCTGGAACTAGGGGGAGATAACTCTATTGACCGGCGACCTATATACCACCCATACCCCATATAGGCATTTTCCCAGGTTTTTCGATAAAGTCCGTTTTCCGTTTTTTTTTTCAGGAAAAATTGTACATGCACCCACCCCATTGCCTGAATGCCTCTTCACCTAGGCTTCACTTTGATACCTCACTCGACCCCATTGGACCATTAGGGGCTCCCCTAGCTCCAACACGGCTATTTGCATACCCTTGGGCCACCGCGCATGCGCAGAATGCCGCTATTTCAACCCCACACCCAGTCCATTAGATGCCCCTTCATGAATGCTTCACTTTGATACCTCACTCGACCCATCGGTCCACTAGGGGCTCCCCTAGCTCCAAAAAGGCTAATTTCATACCCTTCGGCCACCGCGCATGCGCAGAAATCCGCTATTTCAACCCCACACCCAGTCCATTAGATGCCCCTTCATGAATCCTTCACTTTGATACCTCACTCGATTCCATCGGTCCACTAGGGGCTCCCCTAGCTCCAAAAAGGCTATTTTCATACCCTTCGGCCACCGCGCATGCACAGAATGCCGATATTTCAACCCCACACCCAGTCCACCAGATACCCCTTCACATAAGCTTCACTTTGATACCTTACTCGACCCCATCGGACAATTTTATCTAGGGACTACTTTTTCTCCGCGGAAGGTTTTTCCCGCGACCGAATCACCGCCAAACATGACCGCATCACCGCGGAGGAATACATTTTTGACCTGGATCACGTGATATGCAAATTTGGAACTCTCCTGGATTGGAGGTAGCTTTTGGTCCTTCTGCCGGAACTATACTGAACTTGACCTCTGTGACCCTCCCGTGACCTCCCACTTCCGCCACACTCCGCCACAAAATATGCTGCGCACTCGTCAAAATGCGCGCTGTAATGCGGTTATACTACTACTTACGGATGTATGTTTGAAACGTCAAGCTCAGGTCATCACTGTATGGGAAGGACAGGTTGACCTCGTGATATTATAAATAGCAAAATATCTCCTTGAATTGATCGATATATCTGAATTCTAGTAATGTTAATCGAATATCACGATTTCCAGAGAATAAAATACCGATCTGATGAAACAAGTTAAAGTTTACGAGAAGATGAGTTTACATATACCGTAAGCTTACACTTGTTGCCGTCTCGCTGCAAAGTGACCTTGATCTGCCTCTGACCTTGATCTGCCGACAGCTAGGTCCTTCAACAAAGAAGCCCGGCTCTTGGCCCCAAATATTAAATCAGCGACATGCAAGATATGGAGCGTTATTTTTAGATCTGGTTTTAATATGAACTAACAGCTTTTGGATATGGTTCTAACGGCCCATGGTGGAGTATGCTACAAGTTTATATTAAATTCACAAACTGTAATTAATCATGCAGGCAGATTTTTGAACATGTATTTAATAATTGAGCGTATTGAAGTTGAAATGTGTTATTATAAAAATAAGACTGATGTGGGGTTTTTTTTTTCAATTCAGCCCTTTGTCAAGAAGTATTCTGATGATGAGCAGACACGTGTGGATGATTTGTTCTCTGACAGGCCATTCCCTATGACCATGTACATGGTAAACTTCAAGACGGGAGAAAATACAAAACTGTCCAACGAATCGGTAACATTTTGCAATCTAGAAACGGATATGAAAGGAAGAATGGCACCTGGAAGAGTTAGTAATACTGGTGAAAAGTCATACAAATGCTCGTCCTGTCCATATAGCTGTTCACAGAAAAGAAACCTAGACAGACATGAAATGAGACATACTGATACAGAACCATATTTATGTACATTCTGTCCATGTAAATGTAGAAACAAAGAGAGCCTTGACAGACATGGAGGAACACATACTGGCGAAAAACCGTTTAAATGCTCCCTCTGTTCATATAGCTGTTCAAAGAAAGAAGACCTAAGGAAACATGGAAGGACACATACTGTCGAAAAACCGCTTAAATGCTCATTCTGTTCATATAGCTGTGCAAGGAAAGAAAATCTAAGGAAACATGCAAGGACACATACAGGTGAAAAGCCATATAAATGCTTACTCTGCCCATATAGTTGTTCACACAAAGGGAACCTGAAGAAACATGAAAGGACACATACTGGTGAAAAGCCATACAAGTGCTCCCTCTGTCCATATAGCTGTTCACAGAAAGGGAACCTAAAGGAGCATGAAAGGACACATACTGGTGAGAAGCCATATAAATGCTTACTCTGCCCATATAGTTGTTCACACAAAGGGAACCTGAAGAAACATGAAAGGACACATACTGGTGAAAAATCATAGAAGTGCTCTTTCTGTCCATATAGCTGTTCAAAGACAGAGCATCTAAAGGTACATGAAAGGACACATACTGGTGACAAGCCATACAAGTGCTCCCTCTGCCCATATAGCTGTTCAAGGAATGGAAACCTTAGGAAACATGGAAGGACACATACTGGTGAAAAGCCATACCACTGTTCATTCTGTCCATATAGCTGTTCACAGAAAGGAAATCTAGACATACATGAAAGAACACACACTGGTGAAAAACCGTTTAAATGCCCACTCTGTTCATATAGCTGTTCAAATAAAGGGAGCATAAAGGAGCACGAAAGGACACATTCTGGTGAAAAGCCATACAAATGCTCCCTCTGTCCATGTAGCTTTTCACAGAAAGGGAGCCTAACGGAGCATGAAAGGACACATACTGGTGAAAAGCCATATAAATGCTTACTCTGCCCATATAGTTGTTCACACAAAGGGAACCTGAAGAAACATGAAAGGACACATACTGGTGAAAAGCCATACAAGTGCTCCCTCTGTCCATATAGCTTTTCACAGAAAGGAGACCTAAGGAAACATGAAAGAACACATACTGGTTAAAAGCCAGGTAAATGTTCCCCCTGTTCATATAGCTGTTCAGAGAAATGAGGGCTAAGGGTACATGAAAGAACACACACTGGAGAAAAAACCATATAAATGTTCACTGAACATATAGCTGTTCACAAGAAGGGAACCGTAAGGCACATGAAAGGACACATGCGGGTGAAAAGCCATACAAGTGCTCTCGCTGTTCATATAACTGTTCAAAGATAAGCAGCCTAAAGGAACACGAAATAACATATAATAGTTAATAGCCACAGAAATAGTTACTCTGTCCATATAGCTTTGCATAGTCTTGTTTTGGCTTTTTCGCATGCACTTTATTAAGGATTGTTTAATATGTTTGAAATGGAACATCTTTAACGACTAATAAATGTTTTCATATATGCCGTGACATTACAGTGATAGAGTATTGTGGTTCAAAGTGTCATATAAAAGTTCATATAAAAAATACGTATTGGATATATACGACAAGGTCAAAATCAGACGGGAAGCCTCAATTGCCAGTGTCCGACGACTGTTTCTCGTCATTTTAGACTGGGTGTAACGCTTTGTTTGACTGTGGCCGAGATCCATGTGCTCGCCACATTTTAACCTCAGTGTAATCAGAGTACATCAGAGTACATCTGACAGTGGGAGGTCTACAATCTGATGCCAAGAGAATGATATGTAGGTAATTATACTCAAATTGTTCGTCTATTATACAGTAAAGATCTCATTATGATCAGCTGTTGTATAGTTATTCAATAATAAACCGGAATATATAAAAAGTTACGACTGGCATTTAGGATTGTTGTTTTGCCCCAGGCAGTTGGTGTACGGTACCGACATTATACCCCATTTAGTTTCCCCACCGACAGTTTCCCCTCCGATATTTCCCCCCACCACATTTTCCCTGCTCTAATATCATGTGCTGTAATAATTAGGATCTGCCGACAAGATAGATTATCAATATCAAGTTGTCATGTTGTTTTTTCCTGGCTGTTGTTTATTTCGTCAATTCCCGGCAAGGCTATATATAGTCTGTGCCTATAAAGTGGGTAATCAGTATTTTTGAGTAGATATTTTTGGGTGATAATGTATTCGTTTGAAAGTTCAGTTTTGTCTAAATCGTTATGAATTAAAGAGTTTTAATTCAAATTCGAATGTCTAGTAATCTATCGGAATATATCGGCAATGTTGATGAAGTCGTCAAATAATAATATCAAAATCTTGCCGCGTTCTTGCAGCGAGAATTTTTGATCACTTTTTCATTCATTGGCATAGACCACCCAAATCCTCGCCGGTGCTTTACAAAATGCAAGTGACAAAATGGCAAATGACCGCGACTGCGATTGTCGGCAGATCGTAATTATTACAGCACGTAATATTAGGGTAGGGAAAAATGTCACCTGGGGAAAATGTGTGGGGACACTGTCGTGGGGGAAAATGTCGGTGGGGAAACATTCGCTGGGGAAACTGCCGTTGGGGGATAATGTCATGGACTCGACCGCCTTTGTCTAGCTTTCCCGTGAAGACCTACTGGTTATTCATAAGACCGAGGAAGAGCCAATCATGGTTGCACAGGAAACCCACGTGACACGGGTACCGCACAAAGATAATCTCTATTCACTCTTTAGCCGGTCTTTTGTGATACAACAGCATCTTTAGAGTTTGTCACGGCTTCGACCCCCATCCTCTCCGCCACCTCTTTTGATATAGGCAAGGGTGGTTCAGCCCCACTTCCTTCATTTGGTGTTTTTTGTTCTGCCACATACTTTGTAACTATTCTACGAGCACATTTTCATCGAAGTGTTCGCTTCCGCCATCTTGAAAATACAGGTGTATTGACGCGGGATCGTCGACCTTAAATTGTGCTTCGTATTTTTTGGATCTTAACCCTACCTGGCCTGAGGGGAGGGGAGGGGCGGAGGGGGGATGGAGTGCCCCTAGTGAACTTTAATCTGCTGTTCCGAAACGACAAAATCGAGGAGGCTGAAACTTGGTGACTTTAAAGCTCATCTGATAGGGGTCATTTTGAGCCTATTTTCATGTACCCCCGGGCAGAGGATCATGGGTAAATTCAATATGGCGGCCATGTGGTATCCGCGAAAGTGTTTTTTCAATCTTTTCGCTCCATTTCTTCACATTTTCGTTGCCTAAAAGGCCTTGACAGTATTTTATTTATGCAAAACTAAATATTCTATATTTTATTTGATTTTTTTGGAGAGAATGAAAAATCTAAATGAAAATTTCGGAAAATCGACCCCAAAAAGGCCGAAAAATGGCTTCCGAGAAGATGACGTCACTGTGACGTCATCATGGCGGCCATCTTGGCCTTTTTACATTTCCCGGTAGAGCTTGAACCCAAGATAATGTGTGGTAAGTTTCAGCGCTCTAGCCTTAGTGGTAGAGAAAATTCGCCCCCCCCCCAGGCTGCGATACAGCCCAAATCGCCCAGGCCAGATAGACTGTGGAAAATATTTTTATTCAGTGATAGCTAGGCTATTTTTGACTTGAAGTTGGCAAAATTATCATTCAATGTAACCCTAATGATCCTTTCTTGGAATAGTAGGATAATTTGTTGAATATTTTCCATATTTACACTGGATAAAATGTACATAAGAGGGAGATTACGAACCACAAATTTACACAATGTGTCATATGTGTCGATGCACACTGTAGACGATGGTCTGTATAGTCCGCGTTTCGTAAGACTCCTCGGTTATTTTTTTTATTTTTTACTTCCCTTGGGGTGTATTCCACACCTAAATGATGTGCGGTTAAAAATAGACATGGGTTCGGGTCTTCGGCCTTAAATATATGTAAAATGTTTAACAAAACCGTTGTAAAAGTATATATTTTTCGAATGGGCAGATTCGTGCCTTCATTTCAGGAGACAAGTGAGCTATTGAAATTGAAAAGGAAAGACGAGCAATTCTCCTTAAATCTTCTACTTTTCTGAAAAACCGAAAATGTGTCAAATTCGACCCATCATCCAGAGAAAACGAACGAAATGATTTTCTTCTTAGGGTCGACCTACTCGTTTTTTCTAAAATTTTATCGCCATAAAGAATCATCGTTTTCGTTTCCCGAAAAAGTGAGGATTTTGGCCTGCCAGATATTCAATTCCGGAAACGATTAGGCCTCAGGCTCCTAAATAAAAAAAAGTCCCGATCCGTTAACCCCTAAACGTAATCTCTGCCAAAGACCAGAATTTTCCCGATTTTTTTCCGCCTTCGTTGCAACGATTAATAGAAAGCCGTTGGTACCACTGGCAAGTATTGTATTTGTTCTATTCAGCTACAAATTTTATTTCGATTCACTGCTCGATAACATGCCTCGCCGGGGCACTATTTGCGGGGCCTAGGCACTGCTTTCAGCAGGCAGAGAAAACAGCGAAATGAGCACCTCATGTGTAGAGGCGCGCACAGCTTAAAATTTTGACGGTAAAAGTTTGACAAGAAGTTGGTCACCTTGTAGCGCTTGAAATAAACTACTTCCTGTCGAAAGATGAATGTCTAACATTGATTAGGGAACCAGCGAGGTACAGTTTTGCTAATACTGCCGAACGTGTAAATTATTTAGGAGTCTGATGCCATTAATTCTCTAGTGGCGCGAAGGTTAGCTAAGATTCATAGCGTCTCCCTTCCCTCATCGCTATGCCGACGACAAATACATTTCCCTGGTGGTAATTCGAACATCTCCATGGCGCACTTATTATTACCTTTGCGCCCTATTGGACCTTCATTAACTTGAGAAAAAGAGCCACCATGAATAAAAATACCATAATCGATGTTGTGATCATCATCCCCTGTATACACGGGGTTTATTATGACGGGAATGCCCATCTTCTTGACCCTCGATTTCAGGTGATTTTGAGGCTCCATAGGGCAAATTGTAACGTCTGTAATTAATTTTTGACCGACGAATGGCCATTTAGTCTGCCATTTGTGTATTTTTATTCATGGCGGCCCATTTTCTCAAATTAATGAAGGTCCAATAGGGCGCAAAGGTAATAATAAGTGCGCCATGGAGATGTTCGAGTTACCACCAGGGAAATGTATTTGTCGTCGGCATAGCGGTGAGGGAAGGGAGACGCAATGAATCTTAGCTACGCGAAGGTGCGACCAGCAAGCAATTTTTATATCCTCGTTTAAAGAAATGGTTACGTCCAGCAAAGTGATACTACAGATATCAGTTAATAGAAAGGGAAGAAGAATTACTATTCTGTCAAAAACACGCGACCTTCCTTATCATGAAATTACCACTTGTGCGAAACCGTGGCAAATGTGGAGTGCACCCTTGGATTGATCGGGTTGTTGTGGCGCGCACATTTTGAAAATGTCGGTTGAACCTCGTCTATCCCTTTGTTTACCGACGGGATTTTTAAGTCCCACCCCTTCTTAAGTGACTGAGCTCACAGTCAATTCCACAAACCTGCCGTCGGGACATTTAGGTACACACGGAAGGTTGTCCCCGACTATCTGAAACAAACTATAGCGAGCTGTGATCAACAACCATCGGTGCCGTCATCGGGTCATTTTGACACCTGGTCTAAATGGGTAATTACTAATCACAAATCACTCAGGAGCTTTGGCGGCAAACTGCCCAAGCTCACTCCACAATAAAAGGTGAGATCTGAGTATACATATCTCAGCCAAAGGGAGCTAGTGTGAATAGTGGCATAGACAAAGCTACTTACCTGGGGGAAGCGGTTAATTTAACCTTTCCAAAAGTAGATAAGCTAGTGGAAATCATAAAAATAAAAGGCAGGGGCTGTTTACTTTTTAAGATGGATTTAAGGAAAGCATACAGGCAAATTCCCATTGACCCGGGTGACATTGATTTGGTTGCCTTTCAGTGGAAAGGGAACATTTATTTTGACAGAGTTCTCTCAATGGGACTCAGATCAGCGGCGCACATTTGTCAGAGAGTGACGTCTGCTGTGGTTTTTATGTGCAAACAGAGAGGTGTAGATATTGTAAACTACCTGGATGACCTGGCGGGAGCGGAAGAAGCCGCACAGGCTCCGGTAGCATATTCCATCTTAGGGTTAGTACTTCAGTCTTGTGGACTAGAAGACGCAGAAGAAAAAAATTGCGAACCTGCTACCGCAATGAAATATGTAGGGGTCTGGTTTGATACAGTCAAAATGACACTCGAGGTAACTCCAGATCGATTGATCGAAATTCGCGATCTGTTGGATTATTGGTTGAGCTTGGATGAAGCCAGCCTAGTACAACTACAATCATTGCTGGGTAAATTAAATTTTGTTTCCGCTTGTGTTAAGCCGGGACGGTTATTTGTCTCCAGGCTGATCACATGGTTGCGTTCCTTCCCTGATTCAAAATCTAGGGTTGCTATACCAGCATCAGTCAGGAAGGATCTGAAATGGTGGAGATATTTTCTCAAATCTTCTAATGGTGTCTCCATGATGGGTGTCTCCATGATGATGGTGGAAGAATGGTCGGCACCGGATGAGGTATTTGCCTCTGATGCTTGTCTATCTGGAGGGGGAGGAGTTAGTGGCCTTGAATAATGTCATTTTGAATTCCCGCGTCTTCTTTCAGAAAGCAAAAGCATCAATGCATTGGAGCTGTTAGCCATTATGGTCGGCCTCAAAGTATGGGGGCCACAGTTTACTGGGAAACGAATAATGATCTATTGTGACAATCAAGTTTCCGTAATGGTGTTGAATTCCGGTCGTGCTAAGAGCGAATTTATGCAGGACTGCTTGAGGGAGATATGTTTCATTGCTGCACAGTATGAATTTGAAGTTCGTGCAAAGCATATCCCTGGAGTAGACAACCGCCTACCTGACCTACTGTCCAGATGGCACCTGGGGGACCATTTTAAAGAGGAGTTTAGGGCGCGTACAGCAGCTTCAGTCTTTGATGAAAGGGAAGTCAGTGAGGATTTGTTTAAACTAAGTCACAATTTTTAGTCGTGCCTGGAATTCTCACCCACTACATTTATATTTCCAGGTGGTGGGGAATTAGCACAGTTGAAGGTGGAGGTCAGAGCATCCATGGGTATGGCCTATGCTCAAGGAACATACAGGAATATGGAAATTCAATGGCGGTCATATTTTCTGTTTTGTGAGCATTTTGGGCTGAAACCACTCCCAACTACTAATGATATCATGTGCTTCTATGCTCAATTTCTCAGTAGGAGCTTTAGATCAGCAGATTCTATTAGGAATTATGTGAGTGGGGTTAGGTCCTTGCATGTTTTGATGGGTTTGGAAGCGCCAGAGTTGGACGCAGTACCGTTTAGATTATTAATGAGAGGGCTGAACCGAAAGAAGGCCCATCAGCCCCAGAGGGCGAAACCAATAACGCCACAGTTGTTGTTGGAATTCCATGCCTTATTAGATTTATCTAACGTGGAGCACGCCTCATACTGGGCCTTGTTTTTGTTGTCATTTTTCATTATGGCTAGGAAATCTAATATGGTTCCAGACAATGCTAGGTCATTTGACGCCAGCAAGCAACTTACTAGGGGGGACGTCTTAAGTGGCAATAATATTCTACTAGTTCGACTTAAATGGTCAAAAACTATTCAGTTCGGCCAGAGGGATCTCAGAATTCCGGTGACGGCCATGGGTAATTCCCCTTTGTGCCCGGTCAGGGCATATGACAATATGATCCGTTTAGTACCCGCGGGAGCGTCGTCACCAGCCTTTTGTGTGCCAAAAACATCTGGGGTCGTCCCGATCACATATCCCCAATGGCAATAATTCTTCAAGCATCTTGTCAGTAGAACAGGCAAAGATTCCAATCTATACTCTTCACATAGTTTTCGCCGTGGGGGTGCGTCGTGGGCCTTCCAATGCGACGTTCCCGCAGACCTTATCCAACTCGTAGGTGACTGGAAAAGTGATGCCTACAAGAGTCATTTAGAGTTGGGTTTGAAAGAAAAGATGAAGGTGTGTAGGTTAATGCAGGCTAAGATGGTAGAATTAAGCATTGTGCCATGAATTGATCATATTCATGTTAAATTTTTCAGATGCCACTCCAAGTAAACGGATTTGCATAGTGGGGGACTCCATGATCAAATTTGTATCAGGTATTTACCAGACAGATGTGTTTTCCTTCCCAGGGGCAACCATAGTTTCTATCGCCCGAAGGATGAGGTGCATTAGGTTAAAAAATTACACACACATGATCCTTCACGTAGGAACCAACGATGTCGGGTCATCAGAGATAGCCTCTATGCAGTCAAACTTAAGTAACCTTTTAGAAAATATACGCGAGGGAAACCCACACATTAAATTAATAATCTCTTCTATTCTACCACGGTCTGTGGATTTCCACGTATTGGGATCAAAGGTTGTTGAATTTAATAGAGCAGTCAAGAAAATGTGTCAACATAGACATCTCAAGTTTGTTCACTCCTTCCGTCCATTTTTGTACAAAGGAGTGCCAAGAAGGGAGATGTTTGCAGTACGGGGTGGTGGTTTACACTTGAACCTTGAAGGCTCAAGAGTACTCACAACCTTTTTTAAACATACCATTGATCATCTCGGCAACTAGATGGCCCTCCTCTCGTTCTCCACACCAGTGAGTCCTACATGGGTGCTATGTATCCCATGGGACTCGAGCCCACTTACTGGGAGCCCCACCTTTTGCTCCTCGGGTGGGTTCCAGGTGGTGGGGGAGGTTTGGGGGCCTTCGGCTTGGCGGGATGTATCATACGTCACATGATACATGTAAATGTATATATTCTGTTTATCACATGTATCCGAACGTCACGCTATAGAGCAGGTATGGTTGAACTTCTTCTCATTATTGCATGTAATTTGTCATCTGTTATGTCAAAGTTGTATTATGTCCGTGCATGACATGTGTGTTCAATATATCATTAGAGCATGAAAGTTTAATATGTTGGATGTCTTGTCTAATTAATCTGTATTTCCTGACATGAAATGTGCATGTGTTCCTTGTTATTGCATGTACTAATACTGCCCAGAGCTCAAAGAGTTGGACTTGTAAATGTAAAGAAGAGCTCTGAAGGTAATATATATACATATCGCACATAAATGGTACATGTAAGTTTATCAACTGTCTGCCGAATGAAGTTGGCTGCGACCAATAAACACTAAGCTTATATATGGAAAAATGTGTTGTGTTTGGTAATTAGACACGCGGATAACCCACTCAGCAAAACGTAGTGGATTTTAGAAGAAAATTGTTGCACTCTAGTTTGAGGAAGTTTTCAGTCAATCTAATTGGGATTTTTTTTATGAATGATTTCTAACATCAAGAACATAATGCTAGTTTCATTTTTGGGAAAACAGCTCAGTTTCCTATCGAAATTAGGTTAATTAGTTTTGGGACTTTTTAGTCCCGTTGGGTAATATCAGACCTTTTTGAAACGGGACTAAAAAGTCCCAATGGTAATATTTGATGTATCAATCACCAGTTCGTGTAAGTTATGAAACTAGTTAAGTTCAATTGGATGTTGAGGCATATTGTAATGCATAATGCACCTTATATCCGCATGTATGAAGGGTTGAAGGTTCAAATCCCGCCAATAGTTTATTTATTCTTGCTTTCTCGAGCTGATTTATGCCATACAAACACCATATGGTTAATTGTGCTACTTTCATCTGACTTTATCAAGATTTCCATATGTCGGACTGTTCGTTGCTACATGTATGACCGCTAAATATTCATCGCAAGTATGTTATTCACCAAATTCCTCTGTGATCGCTGTTGATATTTGACTTACAGGGGAACATAAATGAAAACGTATGCTCATGGGAAACTGTAATGGCAAACATGAATGAGCACTTTCTGGACAATATTACTTGTTTCAATCATTTCCTAGTTTCAATTATTTATCTTTGTTGAAAGGGTGGTTCTACAGGCAAATCCTTTATGTTATATATTGAAATAACGTATTTTGTTACATTATTCATGTCTAATTTGCTATGGATTTACACAAAAAACATCCAAAATGACGATTTTTGGCCCGCCCGATATTGACCGTCGGGACTTTTTAGTCCCAACAACTGAGTTGCTATGGTAACCACTGTTGCTCCCACCAAAAATCACAATTTTTTTCTAGTTACCCAATTTGTGATTTGGTCCATGAAGGATTTCCGCGCACTCCACATATTTCTTATAGCGGTAAACAAAGGGCTATATTTGGTCTTAATTTTGATGTAAACGGTTGAACGCCAAGAAATGGTCAAACATAGGAAGATTTAACAAAATGTTGTAAGTATATGTTTATCAGAGCAAAAACAGCCCCACATTAAACCCCTGCGGGTATGAAAACTGAAGCATGAAAGTTTCTTGTTCTAAAATCTATAATCATATTATGTTCGACAAAGTCTGACTTTCCTGTATAACTTCTATTATAGCATATCGTTCGTTCTCAAACTCTCATGAATGTTACACGAACACTATATTTGAGGAGAATAATCTTAGTTTATGATAGGAATTTATTCTGCATCTGAGCTAATATTGTTATATGGCGGATTCCACATAAAACTGCACCGTCAAATTGTCCGTCTCCCGGAAAACAATGATGTTTGTAACACTAAAAATGCAAAAAAAAAAAGCCAGACTCTGTGTCTTGTACTGGGTTTGCTAAACCCACAAATGTTGCGTAATGTATGCATATCTGAATATAAACAGTTTTACACTGCACATTTCTTATCTGCAGTATAATAGAGAGACAGAAATGTAAATGTTTCTGTCATTTGTTCTAATGCCATATGTCCGTCCAACTTTTTTTTACAATATTCACTACAAAACAAATGTCAATTAAATTAATCAATTAAAGATTTACAGTGGTACTAGCTTCACCTTATGAGATATATGTACCATTGCCAGTGTATAAAATACCAATTCATCGGTAATATGAGCGTTTGAAAAACGTTTCTAGTGTCATGTCCGTCCAACTCCCGTTACGGAAATGACACTAGAATTTTTTTGAAAAGGCTCAATATTACAGCATAGGTGATGACATACACTGACAATGGTACAGATACATCAATATGCTTGGCCTAATTCCACTGAGCATATGCAAGTGCTTCTGTTATAAGAAATTTCTTGTACATATACAAAATAGATTTTGACGGACGAATGACATTAGTAACACAAATGTTACTAATGTCATTTGTGTTTTGTTCCGCTTAACTAAAAACTGCACAAAGAATTAATAGGGGCACCTGTTTATTTTCCTCTTATGCAATTCATTGACACATTTTAGATAATAAGGTACAGGGAACATTGTTTGTTTATGATGTTTTCCAAGTTATTGGTGTTACTAATGTCATAGTCCGTCAAGGAATCCGCCATAAATGTGTTTATGTCTTATCTCGCCTTACGAACTAAAGGGGAGATACTGTGAGGGGAGAAAGAGGATGTCGTCGGCGGTGTCGGTGTCAGTGTACCCTGCCTGGAAATGATAAGGTTTTTGGTTTAGCAAATTCAAAAAAAATCTAGAACAATTAGAAAAAATATGGGGGTGGGTATGCCACCTGGGGGTACTACCCCTGGGGTGCTCCAATGTTAAAATCTCTATGATAGAGTTTTGCGTTTAGCTGAAGTGTACATGTACATCTGTACTTAGAAAGTTTGTTGCAGTTGTCAGCTCTCATTGGATGATTATGAAACTTGGTACACATGTTTCTTATGATTAGAGGATGTACCGGTACTATTTTTGAGAAGAAATATTAATTTTACTCCAAATTATGGCAAATGATTGGGTTTTCTGTTTAGGTGAATTGTACATGTAGGCCTCTACATGTATACATGTACATGGTAAGTTTGCTGCAGTTGTCAGCTCTCATTGGATGATTACGAAACTTGATACACATGGTTCTTATGATTGGAGGATGTACGTGTGCTATTTTTGAGATGAAATGTTGATTTTTCTCCAAATTATGGCAAATGATAGAGTTTTCTGCTTAGGTGAATTGTACATGTAGGCCTCTATATGTATACATGTACATGTACATGATAAGTTTGCTGCAGTTGTCAGCTCTCATTGGATGATTACAAAACTTGGTACACATGTTTCTTATGATTAGAGAATGTACCTGTGCTATTTGTGAGATGAAATATGAATTTTTCTCCAAATTATGACAAATGATAGAGTTTTGCGTTTAGCTGAATTGCACATGTACATATGTACACCACAGTTTGCTGCAGTTTTCAGCTGTCATTGAATGATTATGAAACTTGGTACACATGTTTCTCATGATTAGAAGATGCATCTGTGCTATTTAGGAGATGAAATATTAATTTTTGTTCAAATTTTGAGGGTTTTGTCTAAGTAATCTGCCAATAATAATGTACATGTATATACATGTGCACCTGAAGCTGTCAGCTTTCATTGGATGGGTTTGACACTTGCTACCTAAGTTCAATGTGATTCGAGGATATGCATGTTCTATTTAAGAAATATGACATTGAATATGAATTTTTGTTCTAATTATTGCAGTTTAGACTTTGTACGTTTCCATTGAAAAGGTTTTTATTGGGCAAAAATTTACATATAGATCTGTACATGGAAAGTTTGTTGAACCTTTCGTGGGATGATTATAAAACTTAGTGGACATGTTTCATGTTTTCCTAGGTCACAGCTCTCTCGCAGTAATCCCACATGGGACTGACCTATCCAGCAGTATTCCCAAATGGCACTGGCCTATCCAGCAGTAATGCCACACGGGACTGACCTATCCAGCAGTAATCCCATACGGAACTCAACTATCCAGCAGTAATCCCAGACCGGACTGGTCTATCCAGCAGTAATCCCATTTGGGACTGGCCTATCCAGCAGTAATCTCACACAGGACTGACCTATCCAGCAGTAATCCAACATGGCACTGGCCTATCCAGCAGTAACGCCACACGGGACTGATCTATCCAGCAGTAATCCCACATCGGACTGGCCTATCCAGCAGTAATCCCACATGGGACTGGCCTATCCAGCAGTAATTTCACACGGGACTGGCCTATGCCGCAGTAATCTCACACGGGACTGACCTATCCAGAAGTAATATGACACTGGACTGCCATATGCACCAGTAATCCCACATGGCACTGATCTATCTAGCCATAATCCTACATGGGACTGACCTATCCCGCTTTAATCTCACACAGGTTCAGCCTATCCAGCAGTAATCCCACATGGGACTGGCCTCTCCAGCCGTAATCCCACACAGGATTGCCGTATGCAGCAGTACTCCCACACTGGACTGTCTATGCAACAGTAATCCCACACGGGACTGTCTTATCCAGCATTAATCCCATACGAGACTCATCTATCCAGCTGTAAACCCTGACAGGACTGGCCTATCCAGCAGTAATCTCATTTGGGACTGGACTATCCAGCAGTAATTCCACAGGGGACTGGTCTATCCATCAGTAATAACACACGGGACTGGTCCATCCAGCAGTAATCATACACATGACTGGCCTATCCAGCAGTAATCTCACATGGGACTGACCTATCCAGCAAGCTCACACTGGACTGCCCTATGCACCAGTAATCCGACGGCACTGACCTACCCATCCTACATGGGATTAACTTATATGCCAGTAATCCCACATGGGTCTGATGTTATTGTCTGTACCAGATAATCTATTCCAGACATTATTGTCTGTATCACATCATCTATTCAAGACCTTATTGTTTGCTCTACATGTATGCTTTCAATACTGCTGCACCTTCGGCGGATGACCCCGCAAGGTGAGATGTTGGGGTTCTCAGAACGCTTGTTTGCTTCCATGTAGCTTTAATCTTCCATTCGCCCCATGGAGGTAATCTTTGAGCTCTGTAGATTCATTAAGCATTGAATAAACCTTTACGGAAGTATGTTATTGAAGATACCATATTTGGCTAATATACTACGTTTGCCATCATTCATTGATGTGCCGGAGCGATTCTTTTGTCTAAGAATGAAAATAGAAGAGGCGGGTGCTGTAGAAAAGTATGATCTCCGGGGTACCGTCACCAATTCTGTGAAAAATATATTATCCAAAGTGCCGCTTTCAATCCACCGCTGCAGACAAGCCGGTGGACGGATAGTAATCTACATCAAAGAAACAATAGTATATGATGAGAAAAAGGATTTCGAAGTAGATGGTCTTGAAGCAGTCTGGGTGGAAATTAGACTACAAAATAACAAATTTATGCTGGGAACGTTCTATCGTGCTCCATCCGCCGGAATAAGATATTGGGATTTAATTAATGAGTCAATTTCAAAAGTGAGAGATCGAATGGATAATAAATGTATTATTGTGGGTGACTTTAATTCAGACTGCCTGACGCATACACATCCAAAGATACGTAATCTCGAAAGCTTTTTCGATCTTAAACAGATAATTTCTGAACCAACAAGGGTCACCCGCATCTCTACGAGCTTAATAGATCTAATATTAGTGTCTTGTCCAAATATTATCCTCCATTCGGGCGTCATAGAACCAATTTGTAGTGATCACCACGCAACCTTTATCAAATTATCTTATAAAACTAACAATAAACAACAAAGTTTTAAACGTGAGATATGGCTGTATGACCAGATGGACGAAATTGGGATAAGAAATGCTTTCAGCCAAACTCGATGGACAGATTTACTAGGTGATGACGTCAATAAATCAGCTGATGATATATCATCATACATACATTTGATATGTAAATTACACATCCCACATAAATCTATCACTGTACGACCGAATGATAAGCCATGGATGAACGGAGAATTACGAACAATGATGAGGAAACGTGACCGTATCCACAAAAAGCAAAAACATCAAATTCGGATAACTTATGGGATCAGTTTCGGAAATTAAGGAACGAAACAATTACAAAAGTTAGACAAGCCAAAAAAGATTACGAAAACAAACTTGATATGAATATATCACAAATGAACTGCGGAGACGAAGACTGGTGGAGATTAATAAAAAATTATACAAAGGGACAATCAATGTGTAGTTCTTATCCCAACATAGTATACAATAATTTAGTACTATGTGAACCGTTAGACATTGCCAATGCTTTTAACAATTTCTTCACT
This sequence comes from Hanleya hanleyi, assembly GCA_036873755.1. Lineage (NCBI taxonomy): Eukaryota > Metazoa > Mollusca > Polyplacophora > Lepidopleurida > Hanleyidae > Hanleya > Hanleya hanleyi. The sequence continues at coordinate 21,367 of JAVTVY010014950.1, forward strand.
ATGAGTTCTCAAATCAATGATTCAAATGCAACCTTGCCCCCAGTACAATAAAAACTAATAATACCCTAGACCGAATAGTTATTACGCCTTCTGACTTTGAAAACATCTTACGAAATGTAAATATTAAAAAAGCTCACGGACTTCATGGGATAAGCAATAGAATACTCAAATGTACATCAACCGAATTGTCTAAGCCCTTGTCGGATCTCTTCAACAAATGTTTGGATAGCGGCGTATTCCCAACCAACTGGAAACTTGCTAATGTTATACCAATCTTCAAAAAAGGAAACAAAATGACATACAAAATTACCGTCCAGTTTCTCTAACCAGTACAATCAGTAAAGTCTTTGAGAAATGCGTTTTCAAATATCTATTCAACTTTTTGGTGGACAATAATTTGCTAACAAATTTACAGTCTGGCTTCCTTCCTGGTGATAGTACAGTCTACCAATTGGTGGATATGTATAATTTCATTTGCAAAGCTATGGACGAGGTGAGAGCCGTATTCTGTGACATATCTAAAGCGTTCGATAGAGTATGGCACAAACGGTTAATACATAAATTGCGGATTATGGGCATAGGGGGATCTCTATTAAAATGGTTCGAAAATTATCTTACAAACAGACAGCAAATGGTCGTAATAAACGGGAAGAGCTCTGATGTGGAGGGAGTCACAGCCGGTGTGCCTCAGGGAACCGTCTTGGGTCCGATCCTATTCCTTATCTATATTAACGATATCTTCAGTGATATAAAATGTAATATTAGAGTATTTGCTGATGACACTTCGCTTTACATTCAAGTTGAAAACCCAGTATCTACTAGTCAACTTTTGAACTCTGATCTTCAAAAAATATCGTCATGGGCAGACACTTGGCTAGTTAAATTTAGTGTGGAAAACAAAACCCGATACGTGGTCCCCATTTGCTCATGGGTGGTACCCCGATTGTAGAAGTCAACGATCACAGACACTTGGGTCTTCAATTACAAACAAATTGTCAGTGGACCAACCATATTCAGTCATTGCTAGACAGGATTAGCCCCATGATTAACTGCCTGCGTAGCTTGAAGTACAGATTATCTCGGAAATCCCTACACATTCTATATTCATGCTTCATCCTCCCCTTATTCGATTATTCTGATGTTTTATGGGACAGTTGTACACAACAGCAGGAATTATCTCTAGAAAACTTACAATTGGATGCATTGAGAACAATCTCAGGATGTACACGGGGGACTTCGCATCGCCTTTTGTATGTAGAAACCGGTTTCATACCCCTTAAAGAACGCCGACGAAGACATAAGCTAAGATTATTTTATAAAATGTTAAATGGATCTACTCCACAGTACCTCTCGTCTCTTGTTCCCACTCGAGTTTCTGAAACTACTCATTATCCACTCAGGAATGCAAATAGCTTTATAGTACCTTTTGGAAGAACTGCTTTGTACACAAATTCATTTTTACCTTCTGTCACACGAATGTGGAACGAATTAGAACCAAATATACAGCGATCTATTTCTTTCCAATCATTCTGTAAAAAAACTTTCTGTTCAAGATAACGCGGTCCCTAAATACTATTTCATGGGATCGAGACGAGAGGTACAGATTATACACACTCAAATGAGACTGGGTTGCAGCAAACTTAATGCCCACATGTACGAACGTCATATCTCTGAAAATGCTGCCTGCTCGTGTGGTTATCCTTGCGAAGACCCAACTCATTATTTCTTTTCCTGTCCATTATATGTTAATATCAGACTGAATCTTTTAAACGGTGATTTAAATTATACCATGGATATCAATACCTTATTATTTGGCAGCGATAATCTGAATTACGAAGAAAACATTGATATTTTCAATAGAGTCCATGACTACATTTTAGACTCAAATAGATTCGCTGTTTAATTATATAGTCTATGTACGACCTAGTACCGCGCTTCGCATTATTCTTGTTAAAGTTGCCAGTCGCCATCTGCATTGTTTTTCCTATTTTACTTTATTTATTTCCTATTTTCTTACTGTTTATCCACAGTTCAATTCTATCACTCTCTGTGAAGTATATTATGTATATATTTATTAACTTTATTCAATGTAACTTTATGTGGGGAGAGGTGTTAATATAGGCTTTGCCTGTTCACCGATCTCATTCCATTACATTGTTGGAATAAAATATTGTTTAAACCGCTGCAGACAACTATCATGTACAGTGTCCAATAATTTGTTTTACTATGCCCCTTTTACGGTCCTGTAGTTTTCGAAAACATTTTTCACAGGTACATGTACAATAACTATTACTATGAGATTTGACCGATTACCGATGACCGATTACCTCACATTTCTCGTTCAAGCAATGAATAACACTATGTAGTGGTCACGTTGTGTAAGCATGATTCTTGTGTGGTTTTGTTTCAGTGGGACTAAATTTATCATAACTGAGAGGACAATGGAAGACGTATCAGTAAAAGTGGAGCCTCTTGATCAAGAGACAGGATCATTGGTGCAAGATGGTGAGATAGTGCACCAGCATTCTGCGAATGTATCTATGGAAGATGGAGATGTAACAGTGAAGACAGAACCAACAGCCCAGTATGAGGATGGAGAACAACAAGGTGGTGTTGAGCATTATCCATGTGAACAAGTACCGGTAAGCCGATCGGATTAAAACCAAATCCACAAAAGTCGCTCCCCATTCTACTTGTGGCTTATGTAGATCTGGCATCAACACCCTGATATCCAAGTTCTGAGAACTGACCCATCACATCATACGGATGTATGTTTGAAACGTCAAGCTCAGGTCATCACTGTATGGGAAGGACAGGTTAACCTCGTGGTATTATAAATAGCAAAATATCTCCTTGAATTGATCGATGTATCTGAATTCTAGTAATGTTAATCGAATATCACGGTTTCCAGAGAATAAAATACCGATCTGATGAAACAAGTTAAAGTTTACGAAAAGATGAGTTTTACATATACTGTAAGCTTACACTTGTTGCCGTCTCACTGCAAAGTGACCTTGATCTGCCTCTGACCTTGATCTGCCGACAGCTAGGTCCTTCAACAAAGAAGCCCGGCTCTTGGTCCCAAATATTAAATCAGCGACATGCAAGATATGGAGCATTATTTTTAGATCTGGTTTTAATATGAACTAACAGCTTTTGGATATGGTTCTAACGGCCCATGGTGGAATATGCTACAAGTATATATTAAATTCACAAACTGTAATTAATTATGCAGGCAGATTTTTGAACATGTATTTAATAACTGAGCACATTGAAGTTGAAATGTGTTATTATAAAATAACACTGTTTTTTTTTCAATTCAGCCCTTTGTTAAGAAGTGTTCTGATGATGAGCAGACACGTGTGGATGATTTGTTCTCTGACAGGCCATTCCCTATGACCATGTACATGGTAAACTTCAAGACGGGAGAAAATACAAAACTGCCCAACGAATCGGTAACATTTTGCAATGTAGGAACGGATATGAAAGAAAGAATGGCACCTGGAAGAGTTATTAATACTGGTGAAAAGTCATACAAATGCTCGTCCTGTCCATATAGCTGTTCACAGAAAAGAAACGTAGACAGACGTAGACATGAAATGAGACATACTGATACAAAACCATATTTATGTACATTCTGTCCATGTAGATGTAGAAACAAAAAGAGCATTGGCAGACATGAAAGAACACATACTGGCGAAAAACCGTTTAAATGCTCCCTCTGTCCATATAGCTGTTCAAAGAATGAAGACCTAAGGAAACATGGAAGGACACATACTGGCGAAGAACCGTCTAAATGCCCATTCTGTTCATATAGCTTTGCAAGGAAAGAAGACCTAAGGAAACATGCAAGGACACATACAGGTGAAAAGCCATACCACTGTTCACTCTGTCCATATAGCTGTTCACAGAAAGGAAACCTAAACAGACATGAAAGAACACATACTGGTGAAAAACCGTTTAAATGCCGACTGTTCATTTAGCTGTTCAAATAAAGGGAACCTGAAGGAGCACGAAAGGACACATACTGGTGAAAAGCCATATAAATGCTTACTCTGTCCATATAGTTGTTCACACAAAGGGTACCTAAAGGAACATGGAAGGACACATGCTGGTGAAAAGCCATACAAGTGCTCCATCTGCCCATATAGCTGTTCTAGGAATGGAAACCTTACGAAACATGAAAGGACACATACTGGTGAAAAGCCATACAAGTGCGCCCTCTGTCCATATAGCTGTTCACAGAAAGGGAGTCTAAAGGAGCATGAAAGGACACATACTGGTGAAAAGCCATACCACTGTTCATTCTGTCCATATAGCTGTTCTCAGAAAGGAAACCTAGACATACATAAAAGAACACATACTGGTGAAAAACCGTTTAAATGCCCACTCTGTTCATATAGCTGTTCAAATAAAGGGAGCCTAAAGGAGCACGAAATGACACATACTGGTGAAAAGCCATACAAATGCTCCCTCTGTCCATATAGTTGTTCACAAAAAGGGAGCCTAAAGAAGCATGAAAGGACACATACTGGTGAAAAGCCATATAAATGCTTACTCTGTCCATATAGTTGTTCACACAAAGGGAACCTGAAGAAACATGAAAGGACACATACTGGTGAAAAACCATCGAAGTGCTCTTTCTGTCCATATAGCTGTTCAAAGACAGAGCACCTAAAGGAACATGAAAGGACACATACTGGTGAAAAGCCATACAAGTGCTCCCTCTGCCCATATAGCTGTTCAAGGAATGGAAACATGGAAGGACACATATTGGTGAAAAGCCATACCACTGATCATTCTGTCCATATAGTTGTTCACATAAATGGAGCCTAATGGGGCATGGAAGGACACATACTGGCGAAAAGCCATATAAAGGCTTACTCTGTCCATATAACTGTTCACATAACGGGAGCATGAAACGACACATACTGGTGAAAAACCATATAAATGCTTACTCTATCCATATAGCTGTTCACATCTAGGGAGCCTAAAGGAATATGGAAGAGGACACACTGGAGAAAAGCCATATAAATGTTCACTTTGTCCATATAGCTTTTCACAGAAAGGAGACATAAGGAAACACGAAAGAACACATACTGGTTAAAAGCCAGGTAAATGTTCCCTCTGTTCATATAGCTGATCAAAGAAAGGAGAGCTAAGGGTACATGAAAGAACACACACTGGAGAAAAAAACTTATAAATGTTCACTCTGACCATATAGCTGTTAACAAAAAGGGAACCTTAAGACACGTGAAAGGACAAATGCGGGTGAAAAGCCATACAAGTGCTCTCGCTGTTCATATGCCTGTTCAAAGATAAGCAGCCTACAGGAACACGAAATAACACATAATAATTAATAACCACAGTAATAGTTACTCTGTCCATATACCTTTGCATAGTCTTGTTTTGGCTTTTTCGCATACATTTTATAAGGGATTGTTTAATATGTTTGGAAGGGAATGTCGTTTGAAACGACTAATAATTTTTTTTCATATATGTCGTGGCAATACTATAAGTTATACCAGTGTCTTGCGTTGGTATACAGGCTGATATTTCGTCGAGAAGATAAATATTTTCACGAGCCCGAAGGGCGAGTGAAAATATTTATCTTCGAGACGAAATATCAGCCTGTATACCAACGCAAGACACTGGTATAACGAATTTATCACATTGAAGAGCTATTTTTCTGGTTGGTTTAACATATATCACCAACTCAAAAGAAAAACAGGCATAACTCAACGTTGAACAACGACAACGTAAGACATCGTGAGTCGGACAGGCAGCTTCGATCTCTTTTCGATCTGTTCCGCGATGAACAATAAACTGGATGAAATACTTAGCTGACATTCTGACGTTCCTGTTTATGTGGCATATAAAGCTTTGGATGATAATTTATTTCTTATCTTCATCCGCAAATACACAATTTGCCTCGCACAACTTGTTCCAGTAGCGGAACTCGCCCATACAAACTCGCGCAGACAAATTCGCCTGAAACAGGCTTTGCCTGCAGGTGTTGCACGCGCGTCCTTGACTGCGTTGGTATATGGGCACGCGCGTCCTTCACAGCATTGGTATACGAGAATTCTGAATTGGTATACCAACGGTGGATAACGAATACTATAAGTTATACCAGTGTCTTGCGTTGGTATACAGGCTGATATTTCGTCGAGAAGATAAATATTTTCACGAGCCCGAAGGGCCAGTGAAAATATTTATCTTCGAGACGAAATATCAGCCTGTATACCAACGCAAAACACTGGTATAACAAATTTATCACATTGAAGAGCTATTTTCCTGGTTGGTTTAACATATATCACCAACTCGAAAGAAAAACAGGCATATAACTCAACGTTGAACAACGTATACAAGATTCGGACAGCCAGCTTCGATCTCTTTTCGATCTGTTCCGCGATAAACAATAAACTGGATGAAATACTTAGCTGACATTCTGACGTTCCTGTTTATGTGGCATATAAAGCTTTGGATGAAAATTTATTTTTCATTTTCATCCGCAAATACGCAATTTGCCTGGCACAACTTGTTCCAACTTGTTCCAGTGGCGGAACTCGCCCATACAAACTCGCGCAGACAAATTCGCCTGAAACAGGCTTTGTCTGCAGGTGTTGCACGCGCGTCCTTGACTGCGTTGGTATATGGGCACGCGCGACCTTGACAGCATTGGTATACGAGAATTTTGAATTGGTATACCAACGGTGAATAACGAATACGGTCTAATGCACTATGGTAATTAACCAATCAAAACCCTACAATTTACTCTGAAATGTGATAAGGTCTAATGCACTATGGTAATTAACCAATCAAAACCCTACAATTTACTCTGAAATGTGATAAAGTGATATATTATTGTTTTTAAACGTGTCCAACTGCATATATTCCGTGACATTACAGTTATAGATTATTGTGGTTCAAAGTGTCCCAAGTTCATATATACGTATTGAATATATACGACGAGGTCAAAACCAGACGGGAAGCCTGAATTGCCAGTATCCGACGACTGTTTCTCGTCATTTTAGACTGGGTGTAACACCTTGTTTGACTGTGGCCGAGATCCATGTGCTCGCCGCATTTTAACCTCAGTGTAATCAGAGTACATCTGACAGTGGGAGGTCTACAATCTGATGCCGTGTGCATGACTTGTAGGCAATTATTCTAAAATTGTTCGTCTGTTATACAGTAAAGATCTCATTATGACCAGCTGTTGTATAGCTATTTAATAATAAACCGAAAAAGTTACGACCGGCGTTTAGGATTGTTATTTTGCCCCAGGCAGTTGAGGTACCGACATTATACCCCAAAGATAGTTTTCCCAGCGACAGTTTCGCCGCCGACATTCTCCCCAGACGACATTTTCTCCACTCTAATATCATGTGCTGTAATATTTAAGATCTGCCGACAAGATAGATTATCAATATCACGTTGTTATGTTTTTTTTCTGCCTGTTACTTATTTCGTCAATTTCCGGCAAGGCTGTATAAAGTCTGTGCCTATAAAGTGGGTAATCAATACTTTTGAGTAGATTTTTTTTGTGGTAATGTATTTGTTTGAAAGTTCGGTTTTGTTTAATTAAATAGTTTTAAATCAAATTCGAATATCTAGTAATCGAATGTCTAGTATAATAATATCAAAATCTTGTCGCGTTCTTGCAGCGGGAATTTTTGATCACTTTTCACTCATTGGCATAGACCATCCAAATCCTCGCCGGTGTTTGTCACTTGCACAAAATGCAAGTGACAAAATGACAAATGACCGCGACTACGATTGTCGGCAGATCGTAATTATTACAGCACGTAATATTAGGGTGGGGAGAATGTCGCCTGGGGAAAATGTCGCGTGGGGGAAACTGTCGCTGGGGAAACGTCGTTGGGGAATAATGTCATGGACTGGACCGCCTTTGTCTTGCTTTCCCACGAAGACCTACTGGTTATTCATAAGACCGAGGAAGAGCCAATCATGAAAAGCATGAAATGACACATACTGGTGAAAAACCATATAAATGCTTACTCTGTCCATATAGCTGTTCACATATAGGGAGCCTAAAGGAATATGAAAAAAGACACACTGGAGAAAAGCCATATAAATGTTCACTTTGTCCATATAGCTTTTCACAGAAAGGAGACCTAAGGAAACATGAAAGAACACATACTGGTTAAAAGCCAGGTAAATGTTCCCTCTGCTCATATAGCTGTTCAAAGAAAGGAGAGCTAAGGGTACATGAAAGAACACGTACTGGAGAAAAAGCCATATAAATGTTCACTCTGACCATATAGCTGTTCACAAAAAGGGAACCTTAAGGCACATGAAAGGACACATGCGGGTGAAAAGCCATACAAGTGCTCCCGCTGTTCATATAGCTGTTCAAAGATAAGCAGCCTAAAGGAACACGAAATAACACATAATATTTAATAGCCACAGAAATAGTTACTCTGTCCATATAGCTTTGCGTAATCTTGTTTTGGCTTTTTCGCATGCACTTTATTAAGGATTGTTTAATATGTTTGAAATGGAACATCTTTAACGACTAATAACTGTTTTCATATATGTCGTGACATTACAGTGGTATATTATTGTTGTCAAAGGTGTCCAAGTGCATATATGCCGTCACATTACAGTGATAGATTATTGTGGGTCAACGTGTCCAAGTTCATATATGCCGTGACATTACAGTGCAGGCCCGTAGGCTGGGGGGGGGTTCGGGTACGCACCCCCCCGCAGAGCAGACCGAGTTCCGCTGCTGGGGAAAAAAAAATTCAGAGTGCACGGAAGGACCTTCATGCGGGCATCCATGGGCCGATTGACCTGGCATTGCTACACATTCAGCTGGAGAGGGCGGGGGCTCAGCCCCCCCCCTCCCCCCCCCCAGTTTCAACAAAAGCTGGGTGACTTTTTCATGATTTTGGTCCTAATGTGACCAGATAAACAGGCCGGTTTTTTCCCCCGCGGCGCTTCGCGCCGCCCTGTAGGCCAGGGTTTTCACGGAGCGGTGACTTTGCACTGGAGGGGCACGTTGCTGTTTGGGTTAAATGCTCTGATTTGCTCATTCTTCTGTTCCGTTCACAATGACCAATAACTGTTTTAGATGTTAATTTACATAGAAATTGCATTCGCTTTATTGGACGATTATCTGCTTATCAAATTTAGAAATCAAAATTGCGTTCATATTATTTCTTTTTTTGTGTTCACATATTTCTCTTCAAACACGTCAGCGCTCTCCAACCCTCTGCTGAAATGTTACTTTCTTCGAGATCACTGCGTATAGTTCGAATTTTGGAAAGGAAAAAATACTTCTTTTGCATTCAAAAGTTATCAACTCAATTTTTCTTCTAAATGACGAGAAAAAATCACAAAAACAATCTCAAAATGCAGTTGATTATATAGTGATGATACGTCGTTTTGTATGCCGGAAATCGGCCAGAATGCGTCGACAGCCATCTAGGAGCGCGGAGCTTCCGGGGCCTAGGCGGCCCCTGGACCCTCGCCTAAAGTGCTATGATAGTCGAGCCCCCCCACTTTTTGGGAGCTTCCGCCGGCGCTGTACATTGTTATTCTTAACGTGATCAAATCTTTGCTGGTTGACATATTTTCTTTATGACAGATAGCGGCGAAATATGCAGTAATAAACATGGACCAGTTCCTTGATAATAGGATGGCTCAATCGGAGGAATTGTTGGCGTGATTTATCCATCTCTTTACCAGATCGTAACAAGTGTGAACTGAAGTGGCACAAATATATCGGCAAGCCGGTGTGGAGGCTAAGAATATCCAATATTAAGAGTGCAAGGACACTCTTCTCCAGATATCTCCAGAGGTAGGACACTCTTCACTCAATAAAAATATAGGAAACGGGACACTTATCCCCACTTTTAGCCACCACACCGGAGTGAGGAGTTAATGACGTTAATGATAATAATCTTGATCAAAGGGGGTTTCCCATGATTGAATATTAACCATCTCCCAGTCGACAAGATTATCATTCACACAACGAGTCGATTATAGTCATATACTGAATTTATCAGTCGGAAAAAATGCAGTTGGCGGATGTCGAAAATATGCTGTAAAAATGCGCCAGAACGCGCCATATGGCATCTAAATTTTCAAAAAAAATCCGGGGGGGCATGCCCCCGGACCCCCCTAGCCGGGCTTCGCGCCTGCGGCGCTCGCATTAGCAGTTCCGCAATATTCTCTACCGAACCCCCCCGTTGCCAAACCAGCCTACGGGCTTGCAGTCATAGGTTATTGTGGTTCAATGTGTCCAAGTGCATATATGTCGTGACATTACAGTGATAGATTATTGTGGTTCAATGTGTCCAAGTACATATATGCCGTGACATTACTGTGATAGATTATTGTGGTTTAATGTGTCCAAGTGCATATATGCCGTGACATTACAGTGATAGATTATTGTGGTTTAATGTGTCCAAGTTCATATATGCCGTCACATTACAGTGATAGATTATTGTGGTTTAATGTGTCCAAGTTCATATATGCCGTCACATTACAGTGATAGATTATTGTGGTTCAATGTGTCCAAGTTCATATATGCCGTCACATTACAGTGATAGATTATTGTGGTTCAATGTGGCCAAGTACGTATATGCCGTGACATTACAGTGATAGATTATTGTGGTTTAATGTGTCCAAGTTAATATATGCCGTGACATTACAGTGATAGATTATTGTGGTTCAATGTGTCCAAGTACATATATGCCGTGACATTACAGTGATAGATTATTGTGGTTCAATGTGTCCAAGTTCATATATGCCGTCACATTACAGTGATAGATTATTGTGGTTAATGTGTCCAAGTTCATATATGCCGTCACATTACAGTGAAATATTATTGTGGTTCAAAGTGTCCCAAGTTCATATAAAAAAATACGTATTGAATATATACGACAAGGTCAAAACCAGACGGGAAGCCTCAATTGCCAGTGTCCGACGACTGTTTCTCGTCATTTTAGACTGGGTGTAACGCCTTGTTTGACTGTGGCCGAGATCCATGTGCTCGCCACATTTTAACCTCAGTGTAATCAGAGTACATCTGACAGTGGGAGGTCTACAATCTGATGCCATGAGAATGACTTGCAGGTAATTATACTAAAATTGTTCGTCTATTATACAGTAAAGATCTCATTATGATCAGCTGTTGTATAGCTATTCAATAATAAACCGGAATATATAAAAAGTTACGACCGGCATTTAGGATTGTTATTTTGCCCCAGGCAGTTGAGGTACCGACATTATCCCCCAAAGATAGTTTTCCCAGCGACAGTCTCCCTGCCGACATTTTCCCCCACGACAGTATCCCCACACGACATTCTCCCCAGACGACATTTTCTCCACTCTAATATCATGTGCTGTAATAATTACGATCTGCCGACAAGATAGATTATCAATATCACGTTGTTATGTTCATTTTTCTGGCTGTTATTTATTTCATCAATTTCCGGCAAGGCTGTATATAGTCTGCCTATAAAGTGGGTAATCAATACTTTTGAGTAGATTATTTGTTTGAAAGTTCAGTTTTGTCTAAATCGTTATGAATTAGAGAGTTTTAATTCAAATTCGAATGTCTAGTAATCGAATGTCTAGTAGTCTATCGGAATATATCGGCAATGTTGATGAAGTCGTCAAATAAAAACATCAAAATCTTGCCGCGTTCATGCAGCGGGAATTTTTTATCACTTTTCATTCATTGGCATAGACCACCCAAATCCTCGCCGGTGCTTTACAAAATGCAGTGACAAAATGGCAAATGACCGCGACTGCGATTGTCGGCAGATCGTAATTATTACAGCACGTAATATTAGGGTAGGGAAAAATGTCGCCTGGGGAAAATGTCGTGTGGGGATACTGTCGTGGGGGAAAATGTCGGTGGGGAAACTGTCGATGGGGAAACTGTCGTTGGGGGATAATGTCATGGACTCGACCGCCTTTGTCTAGGTTTCCCGCGAAGGCCTACTGGTTATTCATAAGACCGATAAAGAGCCAATTATGGCTGCACAGGAAACCCACGTGACACGGGTACCGCACAAAGATAATCTCTGCTTCCATTCACTCTTTAGCCGGTCTTTTGTGATACAACAGCATCTTTAGAGTTTGTCACGGCTTCGACCCCCTTCCTCCCCGTCACCTCTTTTGATATAGGCAAGGGCGGTTCAGCCCCACTTAATTCCTTTATTTGGTGTTTTTTGTTCTGCCACATACTTTGTAACTATTTTACGAGCACATTTTCAACGAAGTGTTCGCTTCCGCCATCTTGAAAATACAGGTGTATTGACGCGGGATCCTCGACCTTATATTGTGCTTCATATTTTCTGGATCTTAACCCTACCTGGCCTGAGGGGGGGTTAGGGGCCTGGGGGCGGGCGGAAAGTGCCCCTAGTGAACTTTTCTCTGCTGTTCCGAAACGACAAAATCGAGGAGGCTGAAACTTGGGGACTTTAAAGCTCATTTTATTGGGGTCATTTTAAGCATATTTTCATATACCCCCGGGCAGAGGATCATGGGTAAATTCAATATGGCGGCCATGTGGTATCCGCGAAAGTGTTTTTCAATCTTTTCGCTTCCATTTCTTCACATTTTCCTTGCCTAAAAGGCCTTCACAGTATTTTATTTATGCAAAACTAAATATTCTATATTTTATTTGATTTTTTTTCGAGAGAATGAAAAACCTAAATGAAAATTTCGAAAAATCGATCCCAAAAAGGCAGAAAAATGACTTCCGACAAGATGACGTCACTGTGACGTCATCATGGCGGCCATCTTGGCTTTTTTACATTTCCCAGTAGAGCTTGAACACAAGATACTGTGTGGTAAGTTTCAGCGCTCTAGCCTTAGTGGTAGAGAAAATATATAGGGGAGGGGGAGGAGCACTTTCGCCCCCCCCCCCCCTCCTCCCCCAAGGCTACGATACACCCCAAATCGCCCAGGCCAGATAGGGTTAACATGGGAGCTAGGCTATTTTTGACTTGAAGTTGGCAAAATTATCATTCAATGTAACCCTAATGATCCTTTCTTGGAATAGTAGGATAATTTGTTGAATATTTTCCATATTTACACTGGATAAAATGTACATAATGCTGTAAGTGTAGGCTGAAGAGGGAGATTACGAACCACAAATTTACACGATGTGTCATATGTGTCGATGCACACTGTAGACGATGGTCTGTATAGTCCGCGTTTCGTAAGACTCATCGGTTATTTTTTGTATTTTTTACTTCCCTCGGGGTGTATTCCACACCTAAATGATGTGCGGTTAAAAATAGACATGGGTTCGGGTCTTCGGCCTTAAATATATGTAAAATGTTTAACAAAACCCCTGTATTAAAAAGTATATATTTTTCGAATGGGCACATTCATGCCTTTATTTCAGGAGACAAGTGAGCTATTGAAATTGAAAAGGAAAGACGAGCAATTCTCCTTAAACCTTCTACTTTTCTGAAAAACCGAAAATGTGTCAAATTCGACCCATCATCCAGAGAAAACAAACGAAATGATTTTCTTCTTAGGGTCGACCTACTCGTTTTTTGTAAAATTTTATCGCCATAAAGGAATCACCGTTTTCGTTTCCCGAAAAAGTGAGGATTTTGGGCTGCCAGATATTCAATTCCGGAAACGATTAATTCTCTACTGGCGCGAAGGTGCGACCAACAAGCAATTTTTATATCCTCGTTTAAAGAAATGGTTACGTCCAGCAAGGTGATACTACAGATATCAGTTAATAGAAAGGGAAGAAGAATTACTATGCTGTCAGAAACAGGCGACCTTCCTTATTATGAAATTACCACTTTGTGCGAAACCGTGGCAAATGTGGAGTCCACCCTTGGATTGATCGGGTTGTTGTGGCGCGCACATTTTGAAAATTTCGGTGGAACGTCGTCTATTTTTGGTCTTAATTTTGATGTAAACGGTTGAACGCCAAGAAATGGTCAAACATAGGAAGATTTAACAAAATGTTGTAAGTATATGTCTATCAGAGCAAAAACAGCCCCACACTAAACCTCTGCGGGTATAAAAGCATGAAAACTGAAGCATGAAAGTTTCTTGTTCTAAAATCTATAATCATATTATGTTCGACAAAGTCTGACTTTCCTGTATAGCATATCGTTCGTTCTCAAACTCTCATGAATGTTACACGAACACTATATTTGAGGAGAATAATCTTAGTTTATGATAGGAATTTATTCCACATAAAACTGCACCACTTTCCGTCAAATTGGCCGTCTCACCGGAAAAAATGATGTTTGTAACACTAAAAATGCAAAAAAAAAAAGACTGTGTCTTGTACTGTGTTTGCTAAACCCACAAATGTTGCGTAATGTATGCATATCTGAATATAAACAGTTTTACACTGCACATTTCTTATCTGCAGTATAATAGAGAGACAGAAATGTAAATGTTTCTAATGTCATTTGTTCTAATGCCATATGTCCGTCCAACTTTTTTTTTTACAATATTCACTACAAAACAAATGTCAATTAAATTAATCAATTAAAGATTTACAGTGGTACTAGCTTCACCTTATGAGATATATGTACCATTGCCAGTGTATAAAATACCAATACATCGATACTATGAGCGTTTGAAAAACGTTTCTAGTGTCATGTCCGTCCAACTCCCGTGACGGAAATGACACTAGAATTTTTTTGAAAAGGCTCAATATTACAGCATGGGTGATGACATACACTGACAATGGTACAGATACATCAATATGCTTGGCTTAATTCCACTGAGCATATGCAAGTGCTTCTGTTATAAGAAATTTCTTGTACATATACAAAATAGATTTTGACGGACGAATGACATTAGTAACACAAATGTTACTAATGTCATTTGTGTTTTGTTCCGCTTAACTAAAAACTGCACAAAGAATTAATAGGGGCACCTGTTTATTTTCATCTTATGCAATTCATTGACACATTTTAGATAATAGATGTACAGGGAACATTGTTTGTTTAGGATGTTTTTCAAGTTATTGGTGTTACTAATGTCAAGGACGGACAGAAATGGGAGTTAGTGGTACGGTTTTGCGTGGAATCAGCCATAAATGTGCTTATGTTTTATCTCGCCTTACGAACTAAAGGGGAGATACCGTGAGGGGAGAAAGAGGATGTCGTCGGCGGTGTCGGTGTCAGTGTCCCCTGCCTGGAAATGATAAGGTTTTTGGTTTAGCAAATTCAAAAAAAATCTAGAAAAATTAGAAAAAATCTAGAAAAAAATATGGGGGGTGGGTATGCCACCTGGGGGTACTACCCGTGGGGTGCTCCAATGTTAAAATCCCTATGATAGAGTTTTGCGTTTAGCTGAAGTGCACATGTACATCTGTACTTAGAAAGTTTGTTCCAGTTGTCAACTGGTACACATGTTTCTTATGATTAGAGAATGTACCTTTGCTATTTGTGAGATGAAATATGAATTTTTCTCCAAATTATGGCAAATGATAGAGTTTTGCGTTTAGCTGAAGTGCACATGTACATATGTACACCACAGTTTGCTGCAGTTGTCAGCTGTCATTGAATGATTATGAAACTTGGTACACATGTTTCTTATGATTAGAAGATGTACCTGTGCTATTTAGGAGATGACATATTATTTTTTGTTCAAATTTTGAGGGTTTTGTCTAAGTAATCTGCCAATAATAATGTACATGTATATACATGTGCACCTGAAGCTGTCAGCTTTCATTGGATGGGTTTGACACTTGCTACCCAAGTTCAATGTGATTCGAGGATAAGCATGTTCTATTTAAGAAATATGACATTGAATATGAATTTTTGTCCTAATTATTGCAGTTTAGACTTTGTACGTTTCCATTGAAAAGGTTTTTATTGGGCAAAAATACATGGAAAGTTTGTTGAACCTTTCGTGGGATGATTATAAAACTTAGTGGACATGTTTCATGTTTTCCTAGGTCACAGCTCTCTCGCAGTAATCCCACATGGGACTGACCTATCCAGCAGTATTCCCAAATGGCACTGGCCTATCCAGCAGTAATGCCACACGGGACTGACCTATCCAGCAGTAATCCCATACGGAACTCAACTATCCAGCAGTAATCCCAGATCGGACTGGTCTATCCAGCAGTAATCCCATTTGGGACTGGCCTATCCAGCAGTAATCTCACACAGGACTGACCTATCCAGCAGTAATCCCAAATGGCACTGCCCTATCCAGCAGTAATGCCACACGGGACTGATCTATCCAGCAGTAATCCCAGATCGGACTGGCCTATCCAGCAGTAATCCCACATGGGACTGGCCTATCCAGCAGTAATTCCACACGGGACTGGCCTATGCAGCAGTAATCTCACACGGGACTGACCTATCCAGAAGTAATATGACACTGGACTGCAATATGCAGTAATCCCACATGGCACTGATCTACTTAGCCATAATCCTACATGGGACTGACCTATCCCGCTGTAATCCCACACAGGTTTAGCCTATCCAGCAGTAATCCCACATGGGACTGGCCTCCCCAGCCGTAATCCCACACAGGATTGCCGTATGCAGCAGTACTCCCACACTGGACTGCCTATGCAGCAGTAATCCCACACGGGACTGTCCTATCCAGCATTAATCCCATACGAGACTCATCTATCCAGCTGTAATCCCAGACAGGACTGGCCTATCCAGCAGTAATCTCACTTGGGACTGGACTATCCAGCAGTAATTCCACAGGGGACTGGTCTATCCATCAGTAATAACACACGGGACTGGTCCATCCAGCAGTAATCCTACACATGACTGGCCTATCCAGCAGTAATCTCACATGGGACTGACCTATCCAGCAAGCTCACACTGGACTGCCCTATGCACCAGTAATCCGACGGCACTGACCTATCCATCCTACATGGGATTAACTTATATGCCAGTAATCCCACATGGGACTGATGTTATTGTCTGTACCAGATAATCTATTCCAGACATTATTGTCTGTGCCACATCATCTATTCAAGACCTTATTGTTTGCTCTACATGTATGCTTTCAATACTGCTGCACCTTCGGCGGATGACCCCGCAAGGTGAGATGTTGGGGTTCTCAGAACGCTTGTTTGCTTCCATGTAGCTTTAATCTTCCACTCGCCCAGAGAGATAATCTTTGAGCTCTGTAGATTCAATGAGCATTGAATAAACCTTAAAGTGATCGTAAACCCTCAAGTAAAGTTTCCTTCAAATGAAAGACCATTGCGAACAATGTCGGAAAATATTTATTTTAATTTTTTACGATTTTATTACACAGAGTAAACTGCAATTAAAGCATGGTATTCTACGGTGGTCTGTTGCGATCATATTTAGGTCCAGTGACGTCACACTGCCTTAATAGATATATTTCAAACTTTGTATGCACTTTCCAGTGCTTGATTCAAGCTTAAGGTATGTATACTTTGAGTTTCAACACAGACTCACTGTTCCAATGTGCATGTTCCAAAATCTGGGAAATTAAATGCAAGATTGAAATTGATTTGACACTCATGAGTCACCATCTCCCAGATTTTGGTGAAACATGCACATTGGAACAGTGAGTCTGTGTTGAAACTCAAAGTATACATACCTTAAGCTTGAATCAAGCACTGGAAAGTGCATACAAAGTTTGAAATATATGTATTAAGGCAGTGTGACGTCACCGGACCTAAATATGATTGCAACAGACCACCATAGAATACCATGCTTTAATTGCAGTTTACTCTGTGTAATAAAATCGTAAAACATTAAAATAAATATTTTCCGACATTGTTAGCAATGGTCTTTCATTTGATGGAAACTTTACTTGAGGGTTTACGATCACTTTAACGGAAGTATGTTATTGAAGATACCATATTTGGCTAATATATACTACGTTTGCCATCATTCGTTGATGTGCCGGAGCGATTCTTTTGTCTAAGAATGAAAATAGAAGAGGCGGGTGCTGTAGAAAAGTATGATCTCCGGGGTACCTTCACCAATTTTGTGAAAAATATATTATCCAAAGTGCCGCTTTCAATCCACCGCTGCAGACAACTATCATGTACGGTGTCCAATAATTTGTTTTGCCATGCCCCTCTTACGGTCCTGTAGTTTTCGAAAACATTTTTCACAGGTACATGTACAACTATTACTATAAGATTTGACGTTTACACTAATGACCGATTACCTCACATTTCTGGTTCAAGCAATGAATAACAGTGGTCACGTTGTGTAAGCATGATTCTTGTGTGGTTTTATTTCAGTGGGACTAAATTTATCATAACTGAGAGGACAATGGAAGACATATCAGTAAAAGTGGAGCCTCTTGATCAAGAGACAGGATCATTGGTGCAAGATGGTGAGATAGTGCACCAGCATTCTACGAATGTATCCATGGAAGATGGAGATGTAACAGTGAAGACAGAACCAACAGCCCGGCATGAGGATGGAGAACAACAAGGTGGTGTTGAGCATGATCCATGTGAACAAGTACCGGTAAGCCGCGAAACACAGTTGTCGATCGGATTAAAACCAAATCCACAAAAGTCGCTCCCCATTCTACTTGTCGCTTATGTAGATCTGGCATCTACACCCTCATATCCAAGTTCTGAGAATTGACCCATCACATCATACGGATGTATGTTTGAAAGGTCAAGCTCAGGTCACCACTGTATGGGAAGGACAGGTTGACCTCGTGGTATTATAAATAGCAAAATATCTCCTTGAATTGATCGATGTATCTGAATTCTAGTAATGTTAATCGAATATCACGGTTTCCAGAGAATAAAATCCTGATCTGATGAAACAACTTAAAGTTTACGAGAAGATGAGTTTTACATATACCGTAAGCTTACACTTGTTGCCGTCTCGCTGCAAAGTGACCTTGATCTGCCTCTGACCTTGATCTGCCGACAGCTAGGTCCTTCAACAAAGAAGCCCGGCTCTTGGCCCCAAATATTAAATCAGCGACATGCAAGATATGGAGCGTTGTTTTTAGATCTGGTTTTAATATGAACTAACAGCTTTTGGATATGGTTCTAACGGCCCATGGTGGAGTATGCTACAAGTTTATATTAAATTCACAAACTGCAATTAATTAGGCAGGTAGATGTTTGAACATGTATTTAATAACTGAGCATATTGAAGGTGAAATGTGTTATTATAAAAATAAGACTGTTTTTTTTTCAATTCAGCCCTTTGTCAAGAAGTGTTCTGATGATGAGCAGACACGTGTGGATGATTTGTTCTCTGACAGACCATTCCCTATGACCATGTACATGGTAAACTTCAAGACGAGAGAAAATACAAAACTGTCCAACGAATCTGTAACATTTGGCAATCTAGAAACGGATATTAAAGGAAGATTGGCACCTGGAACAGTTATTAATGATGGTGAAAAGCCATACAAATGCTCGTCCTGTCCATATAGCTGTTCACAGAAAAGAACCCTGGACAGACATGAAATGAGACATACTGATACAGAACCATATTTATGTACATTCTGTCCATGTAAATGTAGAAACAAAGAGAGCCTTGATAGACATGAAAGAACACATACTGGCGAAAAACCGTTTAAATGCTCCCTCTGTCCATATAGCTGTTCAAAGAAAGAAGACCTAAGGAAACATGGAAGGACACATACTGGCGAAAAACCGTTTAAATGCTCCCTCTGTTCATATAGCTGTTCAAAGAAAGAAGACCCAAGGAAACATGGAAGGACACATACTGGCGAAAAACCGTTTAAATGCTCCCTCTGTTCATATAGCTGTTCAAAGAAAGAAGACCTAAGGAAACATGGAAGGACACATACTGGCGAAAAACCGTTTAAATGCTCCCTCTGTTCATATAGCTGTTCAAAGAATGAAGATCTAAAGAAACATGGAAGGACACATACAGGTGAAAAACCATACCGCTGTTCACTCTGCCCATATAGCTGTTCACAGAAAGGACACCTAGACAGACATGAAAGAACACATACTGGCGAAAAACCGTTTAAATGCTCCCTCTGTTCATATAGCTGTTCAAGGAAAGAAGACCTAAGGAAACATGGAAGGACACATACAGGTGAAAAGCCATACCGCTGTTCACTCTGTCCATATAGCTGTTCACAGAAAGGAAACCTAGACAGACATGAAAGAAAACATATTGGTGAAAAACCGTTTAAATGCCGACTCTGTTCATTTAGCTGTTTAAATAAAGGGAACCTGAAGGATCACGAAAGGACACATACTGGTGAAAAGCCATACAAGTGCTCTGTCTGTCCATATAGCTGTTCAAAGACAGAGCACCTAAAGGAACATGAAAGGATACATACTGGTGAAAAGCCATACAAGTGCTCCCTCTGCCCATATAGCTGTTCAAGGAATGGAAACCTTAGGAAACATGGAAGGACACATACTGGTGAAAAGCCATACCACTGCTCACTCTGTTCATATAGCTGTTCACAGAAAGGAAACCTACACATGCATGGAAGAACACATACTGGTGAAAAACCGTTTAAATGCCCACTCTGTTCGTACAGCTTCTCAAGTAAAGGGAACCTAAAGGAGCACGAAAGGACACATACTGGTGAAAAGCCATATAAATGCTTACTCTGTCCATATAGTTGTTCACACAAAGGGTACCTAAAGGAGCATGAAAGGACACATACTGGTGAAAAGCCATATAAATGCTTACTCTGTCCATATAGTTGTTCAAACAAAGGGTACCTAAAGGAACATGAAAGAAGACACACTGGAGAAAAGCCATATAAATGTTCACTTTGTCCATATTGCTTTTCACAGAAAGGAGACCTAAGGAAACATGAAAGAACACATAATGGTTAAAAGCCAGGTAAATGTTACCTCTGTTCATATAACTGTTCAAAGAAAGGAGAGCTAAGGGTACATGAAAGAACACATAGTGTAGAAAAAACCATATAAATGTTCACTCTGACCATATAGCTGTTCACAAGAAGGGAACCGTAAGGCACATGAAAGGACACATGCGGGTGAAAAGCCATACAAGTGCTCTCGCTGTTCATATAGGTGTTCAAAGATAAGCAGCCTAAAGGAACACGAAATAACACATAATAGTTAATAGCCACAGAAATAGTTGCTCTGTTCATATACCTTTGCATAGTCTTGTTTTGGCTTTTTTGCATAGATTTTATTAAAGGTCATCCCAAACGCTATGAGGTCAAAAATATAAAAAAATAGTCCTTTCGATTCTGAAAATAATGATATTTTTTTCATAATTTTGTGCAGCCTGGTTGGCGATATATTGCCGTTTGAAAGGTGCAAATCGCTCTCCTGTCAATTCCAGCTGTGACGTCACGGAGGGAACCATCTTGTATTCTCTATGTTAAAGCCGTATACCACAGTCGTATGTAGCTGCTGATTTCTGGAGATTTTCGGAGTATCGGGGCATCATTTTTTAAATATGCCGCGACGTTGTGTAGTGGGAGGTTGCAGTTTTACTACAGATGACGGTGTTAGTATTCATTTGTGGCCCAAAGACGAGAAAATCGCTGCAAATTGGACGAAATTTGTACGCAACACGAGAGTGTGGAAAGAGGGCCCGAGCCAGTACTCGTATAATTTGCTCGGCACATTTGACAGAAAGACATCATTCGAGGACATCTACAGTGTAGCAGTTGAATTCGGGTACAAACCAAAACTAAAGAGAACAGCTATTCCAACTATCAAACGTTAGAACAATCAGAATGTGACGGCAAAGAAATCGGACAAGGAGAATCTATCACGGACATCGGCTGAACGAACCTAGCCTGCAAGCGAGGCCTCGGGCAGGGGGACGGCTGTACATGCCCTGCTCGCTCTCGCGTGGCATTTGTTGCTTGAGCACCTACAGGTTAGACTGGATGAGTCTCTATTTCATATATACACGTTTAACCATTTGTTCCAATGTGTCTTAATGTCTGTATTTGTATGTTCAATTTTATTCATTCTATGTATGCGTTTTTAGCCAAATGTTGGCACAAACTTCACGCAAATAAATTATCTAAATTATATACTATTTAATAATAATAATAAATGATCTTTCATAAATATATATACGTTTGATAAGTAAATAAATAAAAAAACACCAATTGGAGTGAATGGCTGTAGATACAGAAGTGATAATTATACTTTCATAATCCCTTGACATTTGAGATTGTGGGAATATCATTCGATTTCAATTTAATTGAGGTAATTTGTCGAAAATTGAGCAAATGTGAATGCCGATCCACTCACCACGGCTTACTTTTCGCCATGAATGTCCAAAGTTTTTTTATCAAACTATATAATTCTGAAATTGGTATTTCATGGGGATTATGGGAAAACAAACAAAATTCAAGTCGGACGTATATCAGTAGAGTTATCAACAGTTTACTGTCCATACTGCCGAATCCCGGAGTTTATCCCTTCGAAAAGGCTGCCTCGGTCAGTAACAACAATAACAACACAGATGTGCTCGTTCGTTACATCACAGAATCGTTCTACATTCAATACAGTTTGAAATATATGGACATTTGGTCTTATAGATGACGATAATAAGGTTTCCAGTCAAGTTGCATACCAATCTGTATTCAACAAACGACCTCTCCGAATCCTGTCGTCGTCGAGTTCCACGTTGTCAGAGTGGTCACTGTCAGAATCGGAGCCGTACGGCTCAAATTGATAGGGCTGAATTCCGCCGTTGGTCTGCAAACAACTGTTAATTTGCCCGTCATCATCCTCCTCTATGTCTATTTCATCTTCTTGGCGAAAAATATTTCCATCTAAGCAGCTGATATCGCTCGAATCGACATCTGAACCGGAGCTCTGACTGCATTCGCTTTCCATGTTATCCGCCATTTTTTCTCAGGCAAGTTCCCTCTGTGACGTCATCAAACCCAGCTGTGAAACTGAATAAGCCCACTTTGCTCCCATATTACGTGTGTTTATGATCAGATAAGATTTTTTTCAATATTTTTTTCATACAAAGTGCAGTATGAACTATGCTTATTAAGCCTTTTTAGACCAAAAAAAAATCCGTTTGGGTTGACCTTTAAGGATTGTTTAATATGTTTGAAATGGAACATCTGTAACGGCTAATAAATGCTTTCATATATGTCTGGACATCACAGTCATATATTATTCTTGTCAAAGGTGTCCAAGTGCATATATGCCGTGACATTACAGTGGTATATTATTGTTGTCAGAGGTGTCCAATTATGCCGTGACATTACAGTGGTATATTATTGTGGTTCAATGTGTCCCAAGTTCATATATGCCGTGACATTACAGTGATATATTATTGTTGTCAAAGGTGTCCAAGTTCATATATGCCGTGACATTACAGTGATAGATTATTGTGGTTCAATGTGTCCAAGTTCATATATGCCGTGACATTACAGTGAAATATTATTGTGGTTCAAAGTGTCCCAAGTTCATATAAAAAATACGTATTGAATATATACGACAAGGTCAAAACCAGACGGGAAGCCTCAATTGCCAGTGTCCGACGACATGTGCTCACCACATTTTAACCTCAGTGTAATCAGAGTACATCAGAGTACATCTGACAGTGGGAGGTCTACAATCTGATGCCATGAGAATGACTTGTAGGTAATTATACTAAAATTGTTCGTCTATTATGCAGTAAAGATCTCATTATGATCAGCTGTTGTATAGTTATTCAATAATAAACCGGAATATATAAAAAGTTACGACCGGCATTTAGGATTGTTATTTTGTCCCAGGCAGTTGAGGTACCGACATTATCCCCCAAAGATAGTTTTCCCAGCGACAGTTTCCCCGCCGACATTTTCCCCCACGACAGTATCCCTACACGACATTCTCCCCAGACGACATTTTCTCCACTCTAATATCATGTGCTGTAATAATTACGATCTGCCGACAAGATAGATTATCAATATCACGTTGTTTTGTTCTTTTTTCCTGGCTGTTATTTATTTCGTCAATTTCCGGCAAGGCTGTATATAGTCTGTGCCTATAAAGTGGGTTATCAATACTTTTGAGTAGATTTTTTTTGTGATAGTTTTAATTCAAATTCGAATGTCTAGTAATCGAATGTCTAGTAATCTATCGGAATATATCGGCAATGTTGATGAAGTCGTCAAATAATAATATCAAAATCTTGCCGCGTTCATGCAGCGGGATTTTGTTATCACTTTTCATTCATTGGCATAGACCACCCAAATCCTCGCCGGTGCTTTACAAAATGCAAGTGACAAAATGGCAAATGACCGCGACTGCGATTGTCGGCAGATCGTAATTATTACAGCACGTAATATTAGGGTAGGGAAAAATGTCGCCTGGGGAAAATGTCGTGTGGGGATACTGTCGTGGGGGAAAATGTCGGTGGGGAAACTGTCGCTGGGGAAACTGTCGTTGGGGGATAATGTCATGGACTCGACCGCCTTTGTCTAGCTTTCCCGCGAAGACCTACTGGTTATTCATAAGACCGAGGAAGAGCCAATCATGGTTGCACAGGAAACCCACGTGACACGGGTACCGCACAAAGATAATCTCTGCTTCCATTCACTCTTTAGCCGGTCTTTTGTGATACAACAGCATCTTTAGAGTTTGTCACGGCTTCGACCCCCTTCCTCCCCGCCACCTCTTTTGATATAGGCAAGGGCGGTTCAGCCCCACTTCCTTCATTTGGTGTTTTTTGTTCTGCCACATACTTTGTAACTATTCTACGAGCACATTTTCAACGAAGTGTTCGCTTCCGCCATCTTGAAAATACAGGTGTATTGACGCGGGATCCTCGACCTTAAATTGTGCTTCGTATTTTCTGGATCTTAACCCTACCTGGCCTGAGGGGGGGGGGGGGGGGGGGCCTGGGGGCGGAAAGTGCCCCTAGTGAACTTTTCTGCTGTTCCGAAACGACAAAATCGAGGAGGCTGAAACTTGGTATCTTTAGCTCATCTTATTGGGGCCATTTGAGCCTATTTTCATATACCCCGGGCAGAGTGGATCATGGGGTCTAATATGGCGCTATGTGGTATCCGCGAAAATGTTTTTTCAATCTTTCGCTCCATTTCTTCACATTTTCCTTGCCTAAAAGGCCTTGACAGTATTTTATTTATGCAAAACTAAATATTCTATATTTTATTTGATCCGCGAAAATGTTTTTTCAATCTTTTCGCTCCATTTCTTCACATTTTCCTTGCCTAAAAGGCCTTGACAGTATTTTATTTATGCAAAACTAAATATTCTATATTTTATTTGATTTTTTTCGAGAGAATGAAAAATCTAAATGAAAATTTCGGAAAATCGACCCCAAAAAGGCCGAAAAATGGCTTCCGAGAAGATGACGTCACTGTGACGTCATCATGGCGGCCATCTTGGCCTTTTCACATTTCCCGGTAGAGCTTGAACCCAAGATAATGTGTGGTAAGTTTCAGCGCTCTAGCCGTAGTGGTAGAGAAAATTCGCCCCCCCCCCAGGCTGCGATACAGCCCAAATCGCCCAGGCCAGATAGACTGTGGAAAATATTTTTATTCAGTGATAGCTAGGCTATTTTTGACTTGAAGTTGGCAAAATTATCATTCAATGTAACCCTAATGATCCTTTCTTGGAATAGTAGGATAATTTGTGGAATATTTTCCATATTTACACTGGATAAAATGTACATAAGAGGGAGATTACGAACCACAAATTTACACAATGTGTCATATGTGTCGATGCACACTGTAGACGATGGTCTGTATAGTCCGCGTTTCGTAAGACTCCTCGGTTATTTTTTTTATTTTTTACTTCCCTTGGGGTGTATTCCACACCTAAATGATGTGCGGTTAAAAATAGACATGGGTTCGGGTCTTCGGCCTTAAATATATGTAAAATGTTTAACAAAACCGTTGTAAAAGTATATATTTTTCGAATGGGCAGATTCGTGCCTTCATTTCAGGAGACAAGTGAGCTATTGAAATTGAAAAGGAAAGACGAGCAATTCTCCTTAAATCTTCTACTTTTCTGAAAAACCGAAAATGTGTCAAATTCGACCCATCATCCAGAGAAAACGAACGAAATGATTTTCTTCTTAGGGTCGACCTACTCGTTTTTTCTAAAATTTTATCGCCATAAAGAATCATCGTTTTCGTTTCCCGAAAAAGTGAGGATTTTGGCCTGCCAGATATTCAATTCCGGAAACGATTAGGCCTCAGGCTCCTAAATAAAAAAAAGTCCCGATCCGTTAACCCCTAAACGTAATCTCTGCCAAAGAAGTGAATTGTTTTCAATATTTTTCTAGTCTCTGTTGCGAGGAATAATTGAAGGCCAGTGGTGGGTGATTGGAGTATGATATGTGTTTGGTTCCACTGTGAGTTTGATTTTAACTCAAGGCCTAATAAGGAGTTGCTGAGAGGGACTATTTGGCTGCCTGTGCACCGCTTTCTGAAAGCAGAGAAAAAAGCCAAAATTGTGACGTAATTTGTACGAGCGCGCATAACTCAAAATTTCGATGGGCGACCCCCGTCAAGAAGCCTGTCCGGTTGTAGCACTTGAATAAAGGTACGTCTTGCCGAAATATGGGAGTCTAGACTTAATTAATCAATCGGGGAGATGCAATTACGTTAGCAGCTTTTAACATTGTCGTCAATGTAAATTTTAATAGTGGTCTGGACCCATTAATTATCTAGTGGCGCGAAGGTGCGACCAGCAAGCAATTTTTATATCCTCGTTTAAAGAAATGGTTACGTCCAGCAAGGTGATACTACAGATATCAGTTAATAGAAAGGGAAGAAGAATTACTATGCTGTCAAAAACACGCGACCTTCCTTATCATGAAATTACCACTTTGTGCGAAACCGTGGCAAATGTGGAGTGCACCCTTGGATTGATCGGGTTGTTGTGGCGCGCACATTTTGAAAATGTCGGTTGAACGTCGTCTATATTTGGTCTTAATTTTGATGTAAACGGTTGAACGCCAAGAAATAGTCAAACATAGGAAGATTTAACAAAATGTTGTAAGTATATGTCTATCAGAGCAAAAACAGCCCCACACTAAACCTCTGCGGGTATGAAAGCATGAAAACTGAAGCATGAAAGTTTCTTGTTCTAAAATCTATAATCATATTATGTTCGACAAAGTCTGACTTTCCTGTATAATTTCTATTATAGCATATCGTTCGTTCTCAAACTCTCATGAATGTTACACGAACACTATATTTGAGGAGAATAATCTTAGTTTATGATAGGAATTTATTCTGCATCTGAGCTAATATTGTTATATGGCGGATTCCACATAAAACTGCACCACTTCCCGTCAAATTGTCCGTCTCACCGGAAAAAAATGATGTTTGTAACACTAAAAATGCAAAAAAGCCAGACTCTGTGTCTTGTACTGGGTTTGCTAAACCCACAAATGTTGCGTAATGTATGCATATCTGAATATAAACAGTTTTACACTGCACATTTCTTATCTGCAGTATAATAGAGAGACAGAAATGTAAATGTTTCTAATGTCATTTGTTCTAATGTCATATGTCTGTCCAACTTTTTTACAATATTCACCACAAAACAAATGTCAATTAAATTAATCAATTAAAGATTTACAGTGGTACTAGCTTGACCTTATTGAGATATATGTACCATTGCCAGTGTATAAAATACCAATACATCGATACTATGAGCGTTTGAAAAACGTTTCTAGTGTCATGTCTGTCCAACTCCCTTGACAGAAATGACATTAGAACGTTTTTGAAAAGGCTCAATATTACAGCATGGGCGATGACATACACTGACAATGGTACAGATACATCAATATGCTTGGCCTAATTCCACTGAGCATATGCAAGTGCTAATATAAGAAATTTCTTGTACATATACAAAATAGATTTTTACGGACGAATGACATTAGTAACACAAATGTTACTAATGTCATTTGTGTTTTGTTCCGCTTAACTAAAAACTGCACAAAGAATTAATAGGGGCACCTGTTTATTTTCCTCTTATGCAATTCAATGACACATTTTAGATAATAAGGTACAGGGAACATTGTTTGTTTATGATGTTTTCCAAATTATTGGTGTTACTAATGTCATAGTCCGAGAAATGGGAGTTAGTGGTACGGTTTTGCGTGGAATCCGCCATAAATGTGTGTATGTTTTATCTCGCCTTACGAACTAAAGGGGAAATACTGTGAGGGGAGAAAGAGGATGTCGTCGTCGGTGTCAGTGTACCCTGCCTGGAAATGATAAGGTTTTTGGTTTAGCAAATTCAGAAAAAATCTAGAAAAATTAGAAAAAATATTTTAAAAAAATATGGGGGGTGGGTATGCCACCTGGGGGTACTACCTCTGGGGTGCTCCAATGTTAAAATCTCTATGATAGAGTTTTGCGTTTAGCTGAAGTGCACATGTACATCTGTACTTAGAAAGTTTGTTGCAGTTGTCAGCTCTCATCAATTGGATGATTATGAAACTTGGTACACATGTTTCTTATGATTAGAGGATGTACCTGTACTATTTTTGAGAAGAAATATTAATTTTACTCCAAATTATGGCAAATGATTGGGTTTTCTGTTTAGGTGAATTGTACATGTAGGCCTCTACATGTATACATGTACATGGTAAGTTTGCTGCAGTTGTCAGCTCTCATTGGATGATTACAAAACTTGGTACACATGTTTCTTATGATTAGAGAATGTACCTGTGCTATTTGTGAGATGAAATATGAATTTTTCACCAAATTATGACAAATGATAGAGTTTTGCGTTTAGCTGAATTGCACATGTACATATGTACACCACAGTTTGCTGCAGTTGTCAGCTGTCATTGAATGATTATGAAACTTGGTACACATGTTTCTCATGATTAGAATATGTACCTGTGCTATTTAGGAGATGAAATATTAGTTTTTGTTCAAATTTTGAGGGGTTTGTCTAAGTAATCTGCCAATAATAATGTACATGTATATACATGTACACCTGAAGCTGTCAGCTTTCATTGGATGGGTTTGACACTTGCTACCTAAGTTCAATGTGATTCGAGGATATGCATGTTCTATTTAAGAAATATGACATTGAATATGAATTTTTGTCCTAATTATTGCAGTTTAGACTTTGTACGTTTCCATTGAAAAGGTTTTTATTGGGCAAAAATTTACATATAGATCTGTACATGGAAAGTTTGTTGAACCTTTCGTGGGATGATTATAAAACTTAGTGGACATCATCTGTGACCTAGGAAAACATGAAAGATGACATGTTTCATGTTTTCCTAGGTCACAGCTCTCTCGCAGTAATCTCACATGGGACTGACCTATCCAGCAGTATTCCTAAATAGCACTGGCCTATCCAGCAGTAATGCCACACGGGACTGACCTATCCAGCAGTAATCCCATACGGAACTCAACTATCCAGCAGTAATCCCAGACCGGACTGGTCTATCCAGCAGTAATCCCATTTGGGACTGGCCTATCCAGCAGTAATCTCACACAGGACTGACCTATCCAGCAGTAATCCCAAATGGCACTGGCCTATCCAGCACTAATGCCACATGGGACTGATCTATCCAGCAGTAATCCCAGATCGGACTGGCCTATCCAGCAGTAATCCCACATGGGACTGGCCTATCTAGTACTAATTCCACACGGGACTGGCCTATGCAGCAGTAATCTCACACGGGACTGACCTATCCAGAAGTAATATGACACTGGACTGCAATATGCAGCAGTAATCCCACATGGCACTGATCTATCTAGCCATAATCCTACATGGGACTGACCTATCCCGCTGTAATCTCACACAGGTTCAGCCTATCCAGCAGTAATCCCACATGGGACTGGCCTCCCCAGCCGTAATTCCACACAGGATTGCCGTATGCAGCAGTACTCCCACACTGGACTGCCTATGCAGCAGTAATCCCACACGGGACTGTCCTATCCAGCATTAATCCCATACGAGACTCATCTATCCAGCTGTAATCCCAGACAGGACTGGCCTATCCAGCAGTAATCTCACTTGGGACTGGACTATCCAGCAGTAATTCCACAGGGGACTGGTCTATCCATCAGTAATAACACACGGGACTGGTCCATCCAGCAGTAATCCTACACAGGACTGTCCTATCCAGCAGTAATCTCACATGGGACTGACCTATCCAACAAGCTCACACTGGACTGCCCTATGCACCAGTAATCCGACGGCACTGATCTATCCATCCTACATGGGATTAACTTATATGCCAGTAATCCCACATGGGACTGATGTTATTGTCTGTACCAGATAATCTATTCCAGACATTATTGTCTGTACCACATCATCTCTTCAAGACCTTATTGTTTGCTCTACGTGTATGCTTTCAATACTACTGCACCTTCGGCGGATGACCCCGCGAGGTGAGATGTTGGGGTTCTCAGAACGCTTGTTTGCTTCCATGTAGCTTTAATCTTCCATTCGCCCCAGAGAGGTAATCTTTGCGCTCTGTAGATTCATTGAGCATTGAATAAACCTTAACGGAAGTATGTTATTGAATATACCATATTTGGCTAATATACTACGTTTGCCATCATTCGTTGATGTGCCGGAGCGATTCTTTTGTCTAAGAATGAAAATAGAAGAGGCGGGTGCTGTAGAAAAGTATGATCTTCGGGATACCGTCACCAATTTTGTGAAAAATATATTATCCAAAGTGCCGCTTTCAATCCACCGCTGCAGACAACTATCATGTACAGTGTCCAATAATTTGTTTTACTATGCCCCTTTTACGGTCCTGTTGTTTTCGAAAACATTTTTCACAGGTACATGTACAATAACTATTACTATAAGATTTGACGTTTACACTAATGACCGATTACCTCACATTTCTCGCTCAAGCAATGGACAACAGTGGTCACGTTGACAAGCATGATTCTTGTGTGGTTTTATTTCAGTGGGACAAACTTTATCATAAGCGAGAGGACAATGGAAGACGTATCAGTAAAAGTGCAGCCTCTTGATCAAGAGACAGGATCATTGGTGCAAGATGGTGAGATAGTGCACCAGCATTCTGCGAATGTATCTATGGAAGACGAAGATGTAACAGTGAAGACAGAACCAACAGCCCAGTATGAGGATGGAGAACAACAAGGTGGTGTTGAGCAGACTCCTTGTGAACAAGTACCGGTAAGCCGTGAAACACAGTTGTCGATCGGATTAAAACCAAATCCACAAAAGTCGCTCCCCATTCTACTTGTCGCTTATGTAGATCTGGCACCAACACCCTCATATCCAAGTTCTGAGAACTCACCCATCACATCATACGGATGTATGTTTGAAACGTCTCAGGTCTCAGGTCACCACTGTATGAGAAGGACAGGTTGACCTGTAGCTCTAGTATAGCCTTGTTCTATACTACGTGAGAACAACGCTTTGGCCGCAAACCATTCAGCAGATCAAGTTGTTGGGAAAGTGCCGTAGGGCAATATTTGCCGAACCAATTGACCATAACCAATAAAATAATTCGATTCTATGTCCACTTACCTTTCATAAAACATCCTGTTTATGAGTGAATGCCCGTTTTAGCTTGGCAAGAGATCTAAGCTCGGACGAGGGGTGGGGGGGGTAAAACTGTCCACATCGCCGCCATCTTTACATCGTTCAGAACGCTGATTACGCGCCACAACAAATCGCGATAAACACTACACCCACAACGGCGCTTTTTCCCCCGCTCGTCCGAGTTTAGACGTCTTGCAAAAACTAAAAATGGACAGTCGCTTATAAACAAGGTGTTTTATGAAAGGTAAGTGGACATAGAATCGAATTATTTCATTGGTTATGGTCAATTGGTTCGGCAAATATTGCCCGTACGGCACTTTCCCAACAACTCGATCTGGTGATTGGTTGGCAGCCATAGCGTTGTTCTCACGTAATATAGAACAAGGCTATTCCAGAGCTAGCTGACCTCGTGGATTATAAATAGCAAAATATCTCCTAGGTCCTTCAACAAAGAAGCCCGGCTCTTGGCCCCAAATATTAAATCAGCGACATGCAAGATATGGAGCGTTATTTTTAGATCTGGTTTTAATATGAACTAACAGCTTTTGGATATGGTTCTAACGGCCCATGGTGGAGTATGCTACAAGTTTATATTAAATTCACAAACTGTAATAAATTATGCAGGCAGATTTTTGAACATGTATTTAATAACTGAGCTATTGAAGTTGAAATGTGTTATTATAAAATAAGACTTTTTTTTTTCTTCAATTCAGTCCTTTGTCAAGAAGTGTTCTGATGATGAGCAGACACGTGTGGATGATTTGTTCTCTGACAGGCCATTTCCTATGACCATGTACATGGTAAACGTCAAGACGAGAGAAAATACAAAACTGCCCAACGAATCTGTAACATTTTGCAATGTAGAAACGGATATGAAAGAAAGAATGGCACCTGGAAGAGTTATTAATACTGGTGAAAAGCCATACAGATGCTTGTCCTGTCCATATAGCTGTTCACAGAAAAGAAACCTAGACCGACATGAAATGAGACATACTGATACAAAACCATATTTATGTTCATTCTGTCCATATAGCCCATGTAGATGTAGAAACAAAGAGAGTCTTGGCAGACATGAAAGAACACATACTGGCGAAAAACCGTTTAAATGCCCATTCTGTTCATATAGCTTTGCAAGGAAAGAAGACCTAAGGAAACATGCAAGGACACATACAGGTGAAAAGCCATACCACTGTTCCCTCTGCCCATATAGCTGTTCACAGAAAGGGAGCCTAGACAGACATAAAAGAACACATACTGGTGAAAAACCATTTAAATGCCGACTCTGTTCGTTTAGCTGTTCAGATAAAGGGAACATGAAGGACCACGAAAGGACACATACTGGTGAAAAGCCATACAAATGCTCCCTCTGTCCATATAGCTGTTCACAGAAAGGGAGCCTAAAGAAGCATGAAAGGACACATACTGGTGAAAAGCCATATAAATGCTTACTCTGTCCATATAGTTGTTCACACAAAGGGAACCTGAAGGAGCACGAAAGGACACATACTGGCGAAAAACCATACAAATGCTCCCTCTGTCCATATAGCTGTATACAGAAAGGGAGCCTAAAGAAGCATGAAAGGACACATACTGGTGAAAAGCCATATAAATGCTTACTCTGTCCATATAGTTGTTCACACAAAGGGAACCTGAAGGAGCATGAAAGGACACATACTGGTGAAAAGCCATATAAATGCTCACTCTGTCCATATAGTTGTTCACACAAAGGGAACCTGAAGGAGCACGAAGGGACACATACCGGCGAAAAACCATACAAATGCTCCCTCTGTCCATTTAGCTGTTCAAAGAAAAAATACCTAAGGGAACATGGAAGGACACATACTGGCGAAAAACCGTTTAAATGCCCATTTTGTGCATGTAGCTTTGCATGGAAAAACGACCTAAGGAAACATGCAAGGACACATACAGGTGAAAAGCCATACCACTGTTCACTCTGCCCATATAGCTGTTCACAGAAAGGAAACCTAGACAGACATAAAAGAACACATACTGCTGAAAAACCATACAAGTGCGCCCTCTGTCCATATAGCTGTTCACAGAAAGGGAGTCTAAAGGAGCATGAAAGGACACATACTGGTGAAAAGCCATATAAATGCTTACTCTGTCCATATAGTTGTTCATACAAAGGAAACCTGAAGATACATGAAAGGACACATAATGGTGAAAAACCATAGAAGTGCTCCATCTGCCCATATAGCTGTTCAAGGAATGGAAACCTTAGCAAACATGGAAGGACACATACTGGTGAAAAGCCATACCACTGTTCATTCTGTCCATATAGCTGTTCACAGAAAGGAAACTTATACATACACGAAAGAACATATACTGGCAAAAAACCGTTTAAATGCCGACTCTGTTCATTTAGCTGTTCAAATAAACGGAACCTGAAGGAGCACGAAAGGATACATACTAATGAAAAGCCATACAAATGCTCCCTCTGTCCATATAGCCTAAAGAAGCATGAAAGGACACATACTGGTGAAAAGCCATATAAATGCTTACTCTGTCCATATAGTTGTTCACACAAAGGGAACCTGAAGGAGCACGAAAGTACACATACTGGTGAAAAGCCATACAACTGCTCCATCTGCCCATATAACTGTTCTAGGAGTGGCAACCTTATGAAACATGGAAGGGCACATACTGGTGAAAAGCCATGCAAGTGCGCCCTCTGTCCATATAGGTGTTCACAGAAAGGGAGTCTAAAGGAGCATGAAAGGACACATACCGGTGAAAAGCCATATAAATGCTCCCTCTGTCCATATAGCTGTTCACAGAAAGGGAGTCTAAAGGAGCATGAAAGGACACATACCGGTGAAAAGCCATATAAATGCTTACTCTGTCCATATAGTTGTTCACACAAAGGGAATCTGAAGATACACGAAAGGACACATAATGGTGAAAAACCATAGAAGTGCTCTTTCTGTCCATATAGCTGTTCAAAGACAGAGCACTTAAAGGAACATGAAAGGACACATACTGGTGAAAAGCCATACAAGTGCTCCATCTGCCCATATAGCTGTTCAAGGAATGGAAACCTTAGGAAACATGGAAGGACACATACTGGTGAAAAGCCATACCACTGTTCATTCTGTCCATATAGCTGTTCACAGAAAGGAAACCTATACATACACGAAAGAACACATGTTAGTGAAAAACCGTTTAAATGCCCACTCTGTTCATATAGCTGTTCAAATAAATGAGCATGAAAGAACACATACTGGTGAAATGCCATATAAATGCTTACTCTGTCCTATAGTTGCTCACACAAAGGGAACGTGAAGAAACATGAAAGGACACATACTAGTGAAAAACCATAGAAGTGCTCTTTCTGTCCATATAGCTGTTCAAGGAATGGAAACCTTAGGATTCATGGAAGGACAAAGACCTAAAGGAACATGAAATGACACATACTGGTGAAAAGCCATACAAGTGCTCCCTCTGCCCATATAGCTGTTCAAGGAATGGAAACCTTAGGAAACATGGAAGGACACATACTGGTGAAAAGCCATACCACTGTTCATTCTGTCCGTATAGTTGTTCACATAAAGGGAGCCTAAAGGAGCATGGATACTGGTGAAAAGCCATATAAAGGCTTACTCTGTCCATATAGCTGTGCACATAACGAGAGCCTGAAGGAGCATGAAACGACACATACTGCTGAAAAACATAAATGCTTACTCTGTCCATATAGCTGTTCACATAAAGGGAGTCTAAAGGAATATGAAAGAAGACACACTGGAGAAAAGCCGTATAAATGTTCACTTTGTCCATATATCTTTTCACAGAAGGGAGACCTAAGGAAACATGAAAGAACACATACTGGTTAAAAGCCAGGTAAATGTTCCCTCTGTTCATATAGTTGTTCAAAGAAATGAGAGCTAAGGGTACATGAAAGAACACATACTGGAGAAAAAAAAACATGTAAATGTTCACTCTGACCATATAGCTTTTAACAAAAAGGGAACCTGAAGGCACATGAACGGACACATGCAGGTGAAAAGCCATACAATTGCTCCCGCTGTTCATATAGCTGTTCAAAGATAAGCAGCTGTACAGAAACACGAAATAACACATAATAGTTAATAGCCACAGAAATAGTTACTCTGTCCATATACCTTTGCATAGTCTTGTTTTGGCTTTTTCGCATACATTTTATTAAGGATTGTTTAATATGTTTGAAATGGAACATCTTTAACGACTAATAAATGTTTTCATATATGTCGTGGCATTACAGTGATATATTATTGTTGTCAAAGGTGTCCACGTGCATACATGTATATGCCGTGACATTACAGTGATAGATTATTGTGGTTCAATGTGTCCAAGTTCATATATGTCGTGACATTACAGTGAAATATTATTGTGGTTCAAAGTGTCGAAGTTCAAAACCAGACGGGAAGCCACAATTGCGTTGTGTCCGACGACTGCTTCTCGTCATTTTAGACTGGGTGTAACGCCTTGTCACGGTGGGTAAGAGATTTCCCATACACGTCGATGGAACGCACCATTTTCCAGACACGTGCGGATAAACGGCCACACTAGTACCAAAGTCTGGCCGTTTCAAGGCCCCCAGTTGAGATTATTGAACGACATATCATGGAAAACGATAGGTAAGATGTGTTTTGTATAGCCTATCAAGTAACTAAGATATTAAAGAAGGATTAAAACATTAACCCTGCTTTGAAAGTGGTCTGGATGTTTGTAACGAAGCCACACAAACTTGCAGGTAACCTCGGGATAAGTTTTCAACCGTCATATCGAGTCATGAAAACATTGTCAAAGTGATTGCCTGAGTTATTTGAAACATCACATGAAGCTTAATTCCAAGTATTATGAAGATATTTTGCATTGCAATATCTGTTGATATGAATTAAACACCAAAAGGCGCGTATTGCAAAAAACATCCGCAAAGGTCCATATCCGTGTGGTGAACCGGCCATACACGAGTGTATTTAATATTCACTCACTGCCAACGTGTAGTTGAACTCATATTGCTATATGTATGCACAGATCATTAATTAATTCTAGCTCTTTTTATCGCTTAAGTGGAAGAGTACAATACCTTTTGAAATAATACTCTTCTCCATTTCACGTTGAATGTAGGATTTCATAACAGAAATTTGATTTTGTCTTGTTTTATTGCATGTAGTTTAGATATCTCTGGCGTGGCCCATCTGGACACACCCACGGATCAAGATTCATGTCAGTGTCGACCCGACTGTGTCAGCTGAATGGGACACGGAGTTGGGCATGACCAGTACTCCGGCTAAGAAAACCACGGAACCGCACGAATATGGGACGTGTGGAACGAAGTTTGCGAGGGCCGATATACGGTACGAAGTATCTTCTCACAATGGGGAAGAATTACCGTGTAGCATTTGTCACAAACGTTTCAAGGGCGCATACAGTCTAAATCGCCACATTTCCAACATTTCATGTATTACCTGATTACATAAAACCAGGAAATTATCAACGTGAGGCGCCACAGCATGAGCCTCGGACTGACTATATTACACAATAAGTTTGTGTTTAAATTATAGAATCCTGTACCGTACCATCAAATACAATACATCTATCACCCCTGCAAAAGGGCCCCCCTCTGCAAACTGCAGTCGTGCGGAAACAGAGGACTGAGAAAACAAGCTAGAACAATGTACAGAATTTCATAAGCATTTGTGCCACAAATTCCACCATGTGTAATAAACCTGAGATAATGGACAGAGAGCACACGACTACAACATTTCAACAAGTTTGTGTCCCAATTTCCTAATTCTATCGCGAAAGGTAAGATAGATATAGCACAGACATACAGAATGAATCGAACAGAATGACTCACAGACGAAAACGATGGACGGAACATAGGACGGATGTACAAAACGTATGACGATTTGCAATATATATTCAAGGTTTTGACAGATTTTAAATCGTATCAAAGGCAAGATATCACGAGGAAAAACTTCAGTTATATGAGATTATGAACGGATGGACAAACCAGTCGCTGGTTATATGCGTTCCATAAACAAGTATAAGATAATAAAAACATATGAACCTTCTTCAAAAAACGACAGGAGAACGGGTTCACCCAATTCTTTTCGTTTCTTCTTTGATCTGTCCTGGGCCTGATCTGTAGGGATACCAGTTATCTGGGGTGAAGATGGCTTGCGTCGCCTAAGAGGATTCAAAGTTAACTTCAACGGATTGCTTCGTTTTCTTGTTTTCACCTGAATTCGTCAAAAGTATTTCCCTTCATTTACTGGACAACACTATATACGAACTGTTGCAATTGATGAACTAAAATTTAATAAGACAGGTAAAACAATGAAAACGTGTATACAAATTTATACATGTTTATACATGTTTACTTCCCCGTGAGGGACTCGGGGTAGACAGGATCAGTTGACACGATGCGATTTGTAGCACCAACTTGTAGCATACAATCACAGTTGACATGTGAAAACGAACTTGCGCTTTTAGTCGCATGCTACAGGTGTAGTATGGAATAGAGCAAGTTCTGTTTCATTGAGACTAGTTGCCTGCGAAAAGTTGATATTAAAATTCCACCCTAAAAATGTGACTTTACAACTGAATCGTACGAGGGAGCGATTTACCTGCATGGGGTATGGGCCTAGTGAGGTGTCATGCCTTATCTCATGTTTATGCGCTTTAATAACACGTGGGAATGCTACACCGATTCCCCGTGTAAGTATAAACAGTGTGTGGTTTAAAAAAGCCCGTATAACCAGATAGCATTATGTTGCCAAAGCATGCAGTTGTGTTACATTGTGAAGCATCCCTAATGTAGGGTGCATGGATCTTTCATGAGGAATGGATCAGCCTCTGTCTCATTCAGACTAATAGAAGCTGTGTTTCTTGCAACTTTCAGAATAGCAAATGATTTAAAACGCTCGTGTATGGCCGGACCGTCGCACGGATATGGACCACTGCGATTTGTTTGCACAATACGCGCTTATAAACGTTTAAATATCATCAACCGATATTTCAATAAAAAATACCTTTATAATACTCGCGATTGAGCTTCATGAGCAGTTTCAAATAACTCAGGTAAGCATTTTGACAGTGTTTTCATGACTTGATAGGACGACGGGAAGCTAATACAGGGGTTACCTGCCAGGTTGTGTGGCTTCGTTAGAATCATCCAGATCACCTTAAAAGCAGGTTTAATGTTGTAATCCTTCCTTAATATCTTAGTTACTTGATAGGCTATACAAAACTCATCTTACCTGTCGTTTTCCATGATATGTCATTCAATAATCCCAACTGGGGGTGTTGAAACGGCCAGACTAATGCATATTTTGGTACTAGTGTGGCCGTTTATCCGCACGTGTCTGGAAAATGGTGAGTTCCATCGACGTGTATGGGAAATCTCTTACCCACCGTGCTTGTTTGACTGTGGCCAAGATCCTTGTGCTCGCCACATTTTAACCTCATTGTAATCAGAGTATATCTGGCAGTGGGATGTCTACAGCCTGATGCCATGAGAATGACTTGTAGGTAATTATACTAAAATTGTTCATCTATTATACAGTAAAGATCTCATTATAATCAGTTGTATAGTTATTCAATAATAAACTGGAATATATAGTTACAACCGGCATTTAGGATTGTTATTTTGTCCCAGGGAGTCCGGTGACTGCCTTTGTCCAGCTTTCCTGCGAAGACCTACTGTTTATTCATAAGATCGGGGAAGAGCCAATCATTGTTGCACAGGAAACTGACGTGACACGGGTACCACACAAAGATTATCACTGCTTCGATTCACTCTTTAGCCGATCTTTTGTGATACAACAGCATCTTTAGAGTTTGTCACGGCTTCGACCCCCTCCCTTCCTCCCCGTCACCTCCTTTGATTAGGCATGGGCGGTTCAGCCTCACTTCCTTCATTTGGTCTTTTTTGGTCAGCCATATACTTTCCGTGTAACCAGCTATATTTTAATAAATACGTTTTAGTTAATAAGTTTGCTGGTAACACGTACAGCTAAATTTTACTATAAGTTCAGGATTTTCAATTCATCCATTAAATAGCCACTAAATGTAGACTTTTGCTAAATTCGGGATTTTTAATTCATTCATTAAACAATTACTAAACCAGACTTTTTCTAAATTCACGATTTTCAATTCATTCATTAAATAGTCAAGAAACGTGGCATTAGTCGGCCTTAGATTCTTTATTCATTCTTCTCCAAGCTGAATGCGGGCACAAATATATATATTAAATATGTGTTGTAATTAAAGCGAGAGATTGGATTGGCCAGTACGATATTCTGTAAAACTTTTTTTTCTGGACTGCAAAACGTATTTGTCAGACGCGATGTACTTCAATGACCTATTGTTATCTCATTTAAAGTTCTGAATGAACTAATGCTTATGTATCTGTTCATTTCAGACATGTATACTTAATTGTAAAAGATTTAATCTCTTCATCAAATGTTCGGCTATCATGATATATTCCTCTTCACTACCATGCCTGTATGTGTTCACCATCAAGACAGGCCGGAAGTTCATTACAGAATGGATTCCAGAAACAGTGCATACCTCTCCAATAATTTAATACCGGCTATCCTTTCACCTATGTTCTCTGGTACAGGTATCGGGATATACATATCTGTATATTAGTATATGTTATTCAATCAGCGTCTACGCTCATCTGGATCTGCTTCGAAGAGTCTGCTATGTTGCGTCTACATGTAGTAGACCTACACTAACACTTCATCGCCAAACCAGTCAATGTTTGCCTGGGCCTGTTTGCACCGATATACGAATGCTATCGGCGTAAGCGCATGTTTTCCTACATCTGAATGCCGACCCACGTGTATAAAGCCGGGCAGCTTGGACGTTTTTATGACAGCTGGCATCACCCACGCCGAGGACAAAGTTGTTTTCCTCTCCACTGCGCCCGGTGTTCATTTCTCGCTCACTGATTTAAATGGTCAGTTAATGGATGGGAGACACTGGAAATTTCGACTTGCAAATTCCGGACAGGTGCTGCTGATTGGCTGGAGACCCGTAATCGTAATAGGGATCAAAGCGGTCTAACGATATGTAAACGGACATGTGCGAATTAAACTAACTGGGGCAATGTATCTCATGTACAAACATGAGAGAATCGCAATGCCATATCAAGAGATGTAACCCTACTGCTATCGGCAGATGTATTGAGTTTGATGATTAGAAAATAACATGTAATTATTTTCTCTGGTACCCGGCTCCATTTGTTTATGAATAAACAAATCACCAATAATCAACACAAAGCTTGATATTTGGTAGTACTGCTGGGACCGTACGTTGAAAACCAAAGAACGGGACGATGATTTCAAGATTAAAAATTTATCTTGAATGATTGATTTTCATCCTTGTTACAGAACAATACAGAAAAAATATAGATATATAAACGTCTTTGCATATAGAATTCCCGACATTGTTCGAGTGAAACAACAACTGCCCCACACAACATCTTAAATGCTTCTTTATAAATTTTCACAATCTCACTCTGCATTACATTGGTCTGGCTTCGCTACTCACTAAACATGATATTTTGAAAAAATTTTGATTAATCCAATAAATTTTTGGCAGCAATTCTGGCATACATATAAATAATGAACCTGGCCAGTTATAACTCTTTGTTTACTCCTATGTGTATCTGCAATCATGAAGACCCATCATAATCCTCGAAATTAACTCCTTGAAATACTATAAAGATCTGTTTTAACCATGCTTTTCTACTATTGATATAACATGCACGTGATTTCATTTATTCACCATCCTTTATTACTCGAGTCTTCAATAAAAAAAACACTGTTTTAATAACACAACATACCATTAAAATATTCAAAAAAAACACTGATTATTCCAAATGTGGTCAAGATTACCTATTTAGAAGTAAATACTTCTGCATTAAACAGTTTTTTTTACAGACAATTTATTCTCAGCATCTAATTTCAGTTCACGCCCAAATTCACCACACAAAGCAACAGGAACTTGACAATGTGATGTCTAGCACTGTAATATCACTTGTCTTTATTGCACCATGTAAGCGTCTTGTCTGTGTCTTGTGCGCTGTCCTCAGTGTTTTATAGGGTGGATGGAGGGTGTCTGGTTCCATGCTGCTTCAAATATTTCTTCTTTGAAGTAGCAGGAACACAACTGGGCTGGGTGGTGCTTAGTTGGTTCGTCGTGATATAGCTGAAATATTGTTGAAAGCGACGTTAAATTCTATTCACTCACTCACAAAGCTTAATTCTGATAAAGATTTATGTCTTCCAGTTTCTCCATAAACAATTACATTCAAATCGAAAAACTGAATATTGTGCCGCGGGACTCACCCAAGCTCATATATTTTATCTTATTGATTTCCAGATATCATAAGGCAATACATATTATCAATAACAGCTACAATTTTTTGACCCGTCCGAGACAATAATCACGACAATCGCGTCATCAGCCATCCTCGCGAGCCAGTGAATCGATCGATCTATTGGGATCGATACACTGGCTTGGTTAGTTACCCATACGAGTTCTGGATATAAATAGATGGAGGGGTTTCTCCTGAATCAACCCAATCAGTGAACGCGCTAAGCTGGTTGATTAGGCCAAACCGCTGCGAGGTATGAGATGTAACAGGCTTCAATTTCATCGCCGGCCAAACTGCTTTGATGTCAAGTGGAAATCGACATCGGAAGGGGAAACTGACATACCAATTTAAAACAAAGGGATGAAATGTACGAGATTGTATAATCGAAGCATCCACTCAAGAACTCATTCGAATCACCAAAAATGTTCAGGTAAACCCTCTGCGAGGATTTGAGATTTACCTGGACTTGTGAAGATGGTCATCAGCATACAGAATAATCAACTAAGAAATATACAAATCACATGTGTCCCAGTCCCCTTATTAAGGAGCATATTTCCATTCTTTGGATCACGGCTAAGCATGAAATCTGTTAAATGATTTAATTAAAATGGCGACAAACTTTTCTCCCAAAGGCATACTCAGATAGTTCCAATTTTATACATTCCGTTATACATATCTGGATAGCTGTTACAGAAAAGGATATGTGACGTTTGCATACGAAAAACTCCTCTGTGTGATGGTAATAAAGCTGATTTTTGTTTCCTCTCCAAAACCTGCCATATCAGATTTTTCTGTAAGTTTACATACTGAAATATCACCTTCGAAAAATTTTAGATGTTCAGTTGCATAAAAATGGAGATATGATTGATCAAAATGTGCTACCGGGCTTATTTTGGTATTTTGGGGCATTTTCAAGATGGGTTTTCCCTTGTAGCAAAAATATGACACCTCGAACCAAAACCATTCGTGATTCTTACCAATAAACAAACTTCCTGA
This sequence comes from Hanleya hanleyi, assembly GCA_036873755.1. Lineage (NCBI taxonomy): Eukaryota > Metazoa > Mollusca > Polyplacophora > Lepidopleurida > Hanleyidae > Hanleya > Hanleya hanleyi. The sequence continues at coordinate 64,191 of JAVTVY010014950.1, forward strand.
TATATTGTGTGACAAAATTATTTTGGTTTGAAGTGTCATATATTTGCTATAAGAGAAAATCCTCACTGTAAATGCCTCAAAAATACCAAAATCAGGCCAAGGAGCACAATTTACTCAATCATATCTCCATTTTTATACAACGGAACATCGCAACTTTTTTCGAGGCTGATATTTCAGTTTGTAAACTTCAAGGAAAATCTTATTTGGCAGGTTTTGGATTGAAAAAAAAAATCAGCTTGATTCCCATCACACACAATGGAGTTATTGCCGTATTATCGTCACATATCCTTTGTTATTGCTAACTGATCTAAGAAAAGAAATGGAATGCGTTTTGAGAAACCAAGGAATGCACAATAACAAGTTTCCGATATATGCAATCAACGGATTCCGCATAGCAATCGTCTATTTAAATTTGTTAAAAACGCGTGTGAAAACTTCACTGATACAACATATGTGTCCTCAGCTGATTCAGAAACTTCACTCATCGTGAGGTTTAAAAAAACACTACCAGGATTGCCGTTGTTGGAGCATCTGTACGGCTCAGTAAATCAGGCAACAAGAACACCTTTCCTTCTACAAACTCGCTTGAAAATCTCTGCAAATATATATATGCAAAAGACAAAAATACACTTTTATTGCATCATAAAGGCTCGCACTTTACAATATTGCCACTCTACGATCTTCTCAATATCCCTGAAAACTATACCAACTCACATCCCAACATTCTTGTGCAAATTATGCACTTAACTCAATAATTTAATGTTAAAACGATCATGTTAGAATCTCCCATTACCCATTAACTATCCTACTGCTTCCTTTGACCAATTACACAGCAGAATGTATATACATTGCATATATTAACTCCAGTGAGTTATTCCTCAAAATATTAGCCAAGTTAAAGCGTGGTGCAAAATCTACCCTATTTACATTGACAGGTCCCAAGGCCGTGTCCGTCTTTATCACATTTTTCACCCTTTTATCACCACCTCTCCTCCCCCCCCTCTCTCTCTCTCTCTCTCTCTTTTCTCTCTCTCTCTCTCTCTCTCTCTCTCTCTCTCTTCTTCGAAATCATGTGGACACATGTAAACATCCATACTGCGATAATGGAGTAAATATAGCTCACTTTTAATAATTTTCCTCATACCTTGGTAAGATAGTGACAAATAAATGAGACGAATGATATCAATTTCGCAAGCGAAGCCTGCATCTTACTGTCCGAGCATATTTCATAGTACCGTTATATCGTACCATATTCAGCCAGATAAGAGAGGATGGTCCTGCCATTCAGTGGAACTCGAATGTGCTTCAGTGTAAGCGGAACTCACATACCGTGGTATTATTTGAGAAAGAAAGACATGTAGTTACAAAAAAAAATATATATATTCATAATTTGTGAGTAATTGCTATGTATTTTAAGGTAATTATTTCGGCCAGCTGATTTATTTTTAATATTAACATGTTTTGTTGTTCTTAGTGTGGATGGTATATGGACGAGAGCTGTATGGCAAGCCAAAGTGCTTTTTATTCAAGAATTTCTGATATCGGAAATTGAATTCCCGATATCGAAATTGAAATCTCCTATATCGAAAATTCATGTCCTTCAATTTCCGATATCGGAAATTCAGTGACAGTTTCCGATATCGGAAATAGAATTTCCCATATCGATAATTGTCACTGAATTTCCGATATCGGAAAGGAAAGCTCTGGGAGCTTTATGAAAACTAGAACTGCAATTTCCGATATCGGAAATTCGGAGACAATTCCCGATATCGGAAATAGAATTTCCCATATAAAATTTCCGATATCCGAAATTTCAATTCTAGTTTTCGTAAAGCTTCCAGAGCTTTCATTTCCGATATCGGAAATTCCATTTCCGGTATCGAAAATTGCAAACCCAGTCCCACATTTAACCACCCAGTCCCTCAGTTAACCACCCAGTCTCTCAGTTAACCACCCAGTCCCAGTTAACCACCCAGTCCCACAGTTAACCACCCAGTCCCACATTTAACCACCCAGTCTCTCAGTTAACCACCCAGTCGCAGTTAACCACCCAAACTCTCTTTTCACATCTGATTTGATTCAAAGTTACCAACTCCGCTTGGCTCGCATCATGACTGGTGAAGATCCAGATATAAAGGCAGAGATATTCTGAATCAACCGATCTTCACTTTAATTCTACACAAAGCGAATCGTGTCACACAGAAACCTACCCAATTACCGAAAATGTGCACAATCAAAAGTGACGAAAAATAACGTCGATGGACGTTTGAAGTTCGCCCTTTTGTCGTTTTGTCTTTTCAGTATACAGTTGTTGGAGATTTCCTGTTTTATCTAACATATGACGCATAACAGTAGAAGTTATCCAATGATTTCAATAAGCCATATCTACATGTACATTACTCCGAATATCACTGTGCTAGAAAGTGTCATATTTTGGATATGACAAACCGGGGGTCCGCCGAGAAATTTTGAAAATTTACCCTTCATTTTGCACATTTTGGCGTATTTTTAGAGAAGATTTTAGGATGAAAATTTTCTAAATTTCCGCCTTTCTGGGACTACAGGTTTATATTTTGTATACTGTTATAATTTGATAGTGGTAGTATGCTAATATTCCGCAAATACACGGGCATCATGCCGCAGTGTGTGCCGTTTGGCTGTTCTAACAGAACTGGGAATCCAAACCTTGATATCCTTTTTCTTCATGTTAAACAGTATATAACCTTGAAAATAGGTCAAAGTCAGTCAACTGGGATAGGCTTCTAGTCAATCACACATTATAAGAATTTGGAGATCCTAGCTTTAATCCTTCAATAAGAACAGCAAATACTAAAATTTGACCTTGATAAAATAGGTCAAGGTCAGTCATCTTCAGTATACCTCTGGACCTTTGCCAGATGTATACATAGTATTAATTTGGAAAGCCCAGATATATTTCTACATGTTAGACCATAATAAACAGTATATCACACTGAAAAACAGGTCAAGGTCAGTCAACTGGGATAGGCTTCTATTCAATCACCAGTTACATAAGTAATATGAATTTGGAGACCCTAGCTTCAATCCTTCAAGACTATATTTCACACATTTATTTACTGTATTAACCTTACTTAAATTGTATATGATTTCAGTATTGTACATAAAAAAATACATGGGTGACGCTATTGAGAGATCTTCTTGGGCGCTTAGGTTTATTTTATGCCTGGGAAGCACAGTCAGTTGGGTGTGAGACGACTTTTTTATATCTTGTTCGGCAGAGATTAAATGACAGCTTCGTGCAAAATTGGCATGCCCGCCTCGAAGATTCTAGTAGAGCCAGATTTTATAGACAGTTTGGCAGTTTTCATTTTCAAGAATATTTAGATGTTGTTAAAATTAGGCCTATCAGAGTGACATTCACGCAGTTTCGCACATCATCCCATAAACTTGAGATTGAGATGGGCAGATGGAAAAAACCTGTTAAAATCTCAATTGATGATAGAAAATGCTCAGTTTGTGGTATTTTAGAAGATGAGTTTCATTTCATTTCCATATGTCCGTTGTATGACAATTACCGTAAGCGTTATATTCCTGAATACTATTGGAAACATCCTAGTACATTTAAACTGGCAAGCTTAAATTTGTCAGACTGTCGTACTGACAGTTGGCATTGCTCGTATCGAAGTCCTTTAATCTAAGAAATGAGTTATATTATGGTAAAGTAATGTATTAGTTACCACTTTCTCCCTTGATATCATATTAGCTTCAGCAATTTTATATTAAGATTTTATATGTGGCAAAATTCCACCGAGTGGTTGAATATATTTGTTGTCCAGTATCGGTAAATTAATGACATTGTTTTTTGAAAACGGCACCGATTTTAATTTTAATTATTTGTATACCTCTCCGCCTATAAGCAAATCAAATAATTATGTAATAGTTATGCTCGTGGGCCAGCTGGCTTATTGTAATAAAGGATATATATACATAAATATTTGATTGTTAATCCTTGACTCCACACGTCTTTCTGTTACGGTAAAGCTGACGTAACAGAAATTGGGGGTCTGTCGTCCGAGAGGATTTGTTTACATTATTGATCAGCTGGCATCTTTGCAACATAGTTCTAAAACAGCTTTCCAGCATTGTCTAAAAGTTAAGGAGTACACCCTAAACATGTCATTTGACCAAGCACAGTTTGCCTTAGAGCATAGTCAGGAGGTATTTAACGAACTACGCAAAGAGGATTTGTTCGCGCTGTGTAAATTCCTACAAATTAAAGTTAAAACATCTTTGAGAAAGCAAGAAATTAAGAAACTCATTATCAAACATTTTGTTAGCAAACAAATTTGGGATGACAGTGATTTTCATTTAACTGAGGAAACAGCTGATGATTTGGAAATAAGGAAATTAGAATTGCAAAATCAGACGGAATAAAAGAAATTAGAATTATAGAGAGAACGGCAAGAAAGACAGTTTCAGTTAGAGAGAGAAAAATTAGAGAAAGAAAGCGACAAAGAATTAAAGAGAGAAAGGTTAGAAAAAGAGGAAGGAGAGAAAGAGAAAGAAAGTCAGTTTCAGTTAGAAATGGAGAATATGAAATTACAGTCGCAAACAAGTCCTCCTGCACATGCACCTGTACAATCACAATCAAAATTTAATGAGGCTCGTCAAATACGTCTCGTCCCACCATTTCAGGAAAAAGAAGTTGATAAATATTTTCTGCATTTTGAGAAAATTGCTGAAAATTTAAACTGACCAAAAGAAAATTGAAAGTTTACTTCTTCAAAGTGTTTTGTTCGGAAAGGTAAGGGGCATCTACACTCAATTGACGGTAGAGTAAGCATCAAATTATGA
>JAVTVY010014953.1:0-61665 GCA_036873755.1 Hanleya hanleyi
ACATATTGTCAGTATATGACTTATCTTCAATTTGAATGAAGATTGAGAATGTTACTTTTTCTCTGTGTTTCTCTGAGTTGAAAAGTGAACTTCCCGTGATTGAATTATTAGGGGAATTACCGTAATCGATTTATTAGAGGAATTACCATATTATGGATTGAGAATTTCAACATTATAGCTGTTATTATGTCTCCCCCAACTATGTTGGGGGGAGACATCTAGTGTTTGTGCTGTCTGTCTGTCCGTCTGTCTGGATGGATGTCTGTCTCTCTGGATGGATGTCTGTCCGTCCCCTTGCCTTGTCTGCAAGATATCTTGAGAACTACTGGATGGAATTTCACCAAACTTGGATGGAAGCTTCATTGGGATAGCCCCCTCATTTGATTAGGTTTTGGTTTATGTGCGTGCATTCATCCGTGTCCGGTGTCCATCCATCCGTCCATCTACTTGTACATGTATATACAGGCCTTGTCTGCAAGATATCTTGAGAACTACTGGACGGAATTTCACCCCACTTGGATGGAAGCTTCAGTGGGATAGCCCCCTCATTTGATTAGGTTTTGTTGTGTGTGTGTGCATTCATCCATGTCCGGTGTCCGTCCGTCCGTCCATCTACTTGTACATGTATATACAAGGCTTGTCTGCAAGATATCTGGAGAACTACTGGACGGAATTTCACCAAACTTGGACGGAAGCTTCATTGGGATAGCCCCCTCATTTGATTAGGTTTTGGTGTATGTGGGTGCATTCATCCGTGTCCAGTGTCCGTCCATCCGTCCATCTACTTGTACATGTATATACAGGCCTTGTCTGCAAGATATCTTGAGAACTACTGGACGGAATTTCACCCCACTTGGATGGAAGCTTCAGTGGGATAGCCCCCTCATTTGATTAGGTTTTGGTGTGTGTGCGTGCATTCATCCATGTCCGGTGTCCGTCCGTCCATCCATCTACTTGTACATGTATATACAAGGCTTATCTGCAAGATATCTGGAGAACTACTGGACGGAATTTCACCAAACTTGGATGAAAGCTTCATTGGGATAGCCCCCTCATTTGACTAGGTTTTGGTGTGTGTGCATGCGTTCATCCGTGTCCGGTGTCCGTCCGTCCATCTACTTGTACATGTATATACAGGCCTTGTCTGCAAGATATCTTGAGAACTACTGGACGGAATTTCACCACACTTGGATGGAAGCTTCAGTGGGATAGCCCCCCTCATTTGATTATGTTTTGGTGTGTGCGTGCATTCATCCATGTCCGGTATCCGTCCGTCCGTCCATCTACTTGTACATGTATATACAGGGCTTGTCTGCAAGATATCTGGAGAACTACTGGACAGAATTTCACCAAACTTGGATGGAAGCTTCATTGGGATAGCCCCCTCATTTGACTAGGTTTTGGTGTGTGTCCATGCGTTCGTCCGGTGTCCGTCCATCTGCTTGTACATGTATATACAGGCCTTGTCTGCAAGATATCTTGAGAACTATTGGATGGAATTTCACCAAACTTGGATGGAAGCTTCATTGGGATAGCCCCCACATTTGATCAGGTTTTGGTGTATGTGTGCATGCATCCATCCGTGTCCGGTGTCCGTCCATCCGTTCATCTACTTGTACATGTATGTACAATGAAAATCGCTTCTTTGTAATTAATATTTTTAGATACGCAGCTTTGTTTAAGATACTTATTGCTACATTAATTTTACAGCACTTTCCCTTAAATTATGTGCCCATTCAAGGCAAGGTGGGAGGTTGGGGGAGACGTATGTTTTTGCTCAAAAAAACAACCAGCATAGGCTTCATGCCGGCAACTCAAGGGTCAAAGCGGAACCTCTAGTTTTGTCCTGTTTGTGACCTGTTGTTTTGAACATACGATGAGCTCATAATTTTGTGAAGATACTGTTATAAATCTGTCTGAATACCTGTTTTCAATTCTTTACAGTAATATTGCCTCTCCGATGGAAACGGACGAGTTTCAGGTGGCAGAACGAATTAAACGTAGATGTAAGTTTTCCTGACTCCAATGAAAATTTATACGTGACCTGATTAATTAAACGATTTCTATTTTAATTCATTGTTGAGGTGCAGTTGTGTGCTGCAATGTTTTAGTAGGAAACTTATAAATATGTATAGCAGCTTGTTACCATAATCCATTCTCATGGCATGAAGTACTGTGAGGTATACGATCTGAATGCATTGAGGCTAAAAACGCAGCGTTCCGCTTTCGTGAGCATGACTGGATCACCTGTTACTAATGTGGAGTGGGCTAAGGATATCTCGGGTAAACAAGGTGTTGTACCATGTGGTCATGTCGAACAGTTGGGCTTCTAAATTGTTCATTCTTCCGCAAGGCGTATCATGTTGGGCACACCGGTTCTCGTCAGATCACCCAAGTTAAGCAACGTTGAGCTCGGTCAATACTTGGATGGGTGACCGAGTGCTTACTGGCTGGGCTGATCAGTGTCCAGGATAATAGGAACTGTAAATCCTACTCACTCACCCATTCTTCCGCAAGAAACACTTATGCATTTTCCATCTATCTCCAGATGCACACTTCCTGTGTTGAACAGAATTGATAAAGACTGATCGTTGTGCGCTGCATTTTTTGGCTCAACGCAGTCAGACAGCTGACAGTTTAAGAGGTTAAAACTTCGACGATCATGACAATGGGAGAATTTCATGACCTGTCGAAGAGAACTATGGTAACGTGTAACTGGGCCTGCCATATCACGAAATACTGGTATACCCCCAAATTTAAGGCAACCTACAAAGTTGGGTCTCTGGAACTAACTCAATATTGGGACACCATCACACCTCAGCCTTATGGAACACATTGAGTATGGTGATTGAGGTTTGAGGAGATTTCTCTTAGGGTGGGCGAGGAGTGGAATTCTCTCTACAGTTGTGAAGGTTTGAATTCACAGTGATAACTTGGTGACAAAGGTGAATGTCTGTGGCACAGTGGGTGGTGGTAAAAATGTAAAGTGTCTTCAGTCCCTACCCTCATGTCAATTTACTTTTTGACCTAAATTTGTTGCTCCACTAATAGGTCTAAGGATCTCCATAGTAAGGTCCTATAACCTCTCATCCCTGTAACTGACCAATCAAAGTGCCACTTCAAGGCAGAGAGAATGAAGTCCATAAACTTTCTGAATGCAGGTGTTCAAACAGTCAATGAAGAGTGTATTTTGATTGTTCAGCATGGTCAACTTGACAGTATCGTATTTATGACTTTACAGTTAGGTCAATGGACAAGAAAGAAAGAGAGATTAAAGTTTTTTCAACTCCAGATGTCATGACATTTAGATTTCATTCCAACCAGACTGCTCGGTCATTCTCAATTGAAGCTACTCCTCTTGGCCTTACAGGCTTGATAACGGGGACCGGAACTACTTTTCATCTCACAAAAATGAGTTCTGTCTTGGGTTTGGTATTGTATTTAAGTGCATGATGCTAAAAGACTGTTATCATGGTTATGCATGTTCATAATTATGTTTTGACAGTGGTTAAACAAGGCAGGGAGAAGGATGCTGCCATATTCTCAGAGTTACACAGGAAACTTCAAGCCCAGGTAATCAGTAATATATATTATAGAGGATCTCACATGAGTTGTCATCGCATATGAAAGTTATGAAACAAGTTGAGTATTTAAAATGTTGTGTATGTTGCGAGCTTCAGCGAGCAACACACACAAAATTTACTCAATGTTACGAGTTTCATAACTTTCATATGCGATGATCACGAGTGTGAGGTTCTGTTTATCACATCACTGAATTTGCGAAAGTTGAGAGAAAAACAAACCAGAAAAAAATGGCTTCTCTCTCTGAAGAACTTTACTTGAGATTCGGTATCACGTGATGGCAAGTGTCGCCACTATAGTTGGACAAAGTATAGGTCGCTACACAAAGAAGTATGGTCCCTGTGTTTATAATTGCATTTGACAGAAATAAAACAGGAAAATTTAACATGAATATTTTTTCCAGTAAATACGAAAGTTAATAGAAAGTTAAAGTTACGTGAAAGTGAAACGGGATGATAATTAGGTGTGTCCACCATCTTCATCAGCGCCTGAGACATGTTGCTGTGGAGACGAGCACGTGCGACGTGTTGGCGCCTCATCATGTTCATTGTAGATGTAAATTTGAAACTGGCCGCCATAAATGTTTCCTGAGAATGCATGTACACCTCCATGGACATGAACTGCCGAAGGATGTTTCAACACTGTCTGACTGACTGTTGTGAATTTGACTTCATGTATTTGGTGTCATGGAAAACGGCAACGGAAAATTCGAACACGTGTTCGAGATTTGTGGGAGTGGCAATAAAGGCGGTACGATTTGCTGTTCCACGCCGGATTGTGCTGGAGTTCAGCCTTCACTTATGGTGGGGGGAGGGGGGGGAGCTGTGGAATTTAAAACTTGGGAAATTCGCTGGTGCTGATCATTGTTGATGTGACTACATTTATTGATTGATTGAACATATCTGTGGCCAAAAATTGGCATTATTTGACTGGAAGGAACGTTACTGTCAGTTAGCTTATGGACAAGGTGTTCACGAGCACTCTGGTTTGAGAGACGTTTGTTACCTGAGATGCCGGCTGATGTTACCATGCGCTTCATCATTGTGGAACACTTGTTAATATTAATGAGTTGTCTGAGGAACCACATGACACAAGGATCAGGAAATCGAGTTTTTGTGTTTGCGGCTAGGTAGAATGGGTCATTTGGACGACAGTAATCCTGAGGGCATTTCACGGCATAGAGCTTCTAAGTTTGTACAGGATAGTGAGATGGATTTTGAGCTGTAGCCCATATCCTCGGTTTAACCTGGTGTACGTCTCAGTGATTTTTTTCTGGTTCTTGGTTATGTCTGGCGTTGATTAAATTCAAGATATTCCTGACCATTGCCTTCTCTGTGTAACACGACGTCGCCCCAGGACATATGACAGTGTTCATCTGTCTCTCGAAGGCCAAAGTAAACAGTCGTAGAAAACTCCAAACTTTGCAGCATGCTGTTTGGTGATTTACTACCCAGCTTCCCATTATCTCATAACTTTTTGACGTCTCTTGCTGAGAGTACGTTCATTTGATTGTCCTGTTATAAATGTTTAAATGTCATCATGATTCACGGGTATAAACCACCCTGGTGTCGCCGATGCGATAGAACTCTCACAACCACTTCTCCAAGTGTTGGAAGGATTTACCATACTATTGTTGCTAACACTGTCATCCGAAAAGCTCGCTGTCATCTGCTTGTTTTCTTTGTTGCTAATGTTGGACGAAAGTGTCATTTTTCTCAAGCAGAGCCTATTTAGAGGTAGATCAACTTGCCAATCAATTCTGTCAATTTGCACTGTGTAATATGTGATACCACCATCTTCAAATTTATTGGGAAGAGTGGCGCTACCCCGTTCGTCGATGTCAATGACACTTCCGATACATATTTTATCACCATCTTGACTTACAAATTTTGTAGTAAAAAAAAAGTAGTGAAGCCCGACGTCATGCGGAGTAATTTTTTTCCCATGTTCCTTTAGCCAATGAGAGTTTATTTACTTTGAAGCGTTTAGCCAATGAAATTTTTGCAAAAACTGTTACATGTATGTAACTAGTTACATATTGAAATTATGACATAGGCTTTTATGAATGAAAAGTACTTTATTTGATAAAGTAATCTCATTTACAAGACTGTGCCTATCCTATTGTGAACATTAAGAGGTAATTTCCCATATTATATAGTTATGAACATCCTCTAAGTTTTCCCCATTTTGATTGTTTTCCCCAGAATTATGGCCGTCATTCTCAATGTCAATGTATGCTTGTCTAGCCCATATCTCAGTTACTATTCAATGGACAACTTTGAAACTTACATGGAAGATTCTGAGTACCTTGTAGATGTGCACTGTCAGATTTTAATCCCTTTCGGTGATGTTCCATAGAGTTATGTCCCTTGATTGACAACTTCAATATACATGTATGCTGTATAGTACCTTGTTGTCCGGGCTGTAGCTCCCCTATTCATCAAGTTTGAAATTTCATTATAAATGCTAAGCATTAGATCGTTTAGGACTTTCCCTCATGTTTTATGTGGACCAAGTTGCCAGTACGTGTACAATCATGACAATGGACCTTCACACAAACTTTCATTGGCTGGATTTTCTTCCTATTGTCTCCATAAACCAATGAAAAGGCTGGATTTCATTTTGAAAATTCAAACTGCCCAACCAAATGATTTAAAACTGGAAGATATCCCATGATGCACTGGGGTTTCTATAAAAAGCCATTCACATCATGAACACTTCCATTTATTGTGCTAATCTCTTGATTTATCCTTGTAGACCGTTTTGAGGCGAAGATGGGCAATACTCTATATGATGTTCTCACTCAGTGAGGATACCTCAAGGTCGAAGGTCAGTTGTAACAACCATATTGTCTTTATGAATTGGGATAACATATTGCGAGGGCATTGTGTTATTCCCTTGTTCTTTGTGATTCCCCAAAGATATTGCTGAAGATAACATTCAATCTAATTCTCTCTCTCTCTTTCCCCCAATGATATCTTCAAGAGCATTTACTTGCAAATTGTCGTACTCTTTAACAGTACTCCAATTATAAAGTTGACAAATAGCCCAAAATAGACAGTGCGAAAAAGCCCAAATTCAGTATTGTAAGATATTTTATTATTGTCAGAATTTTCTTTTTTCTCCTATCTAGCAAAAAAATATCCTTTTCCAGAGATACTGTTGCTGGGTAAAATGATCTATCTCTTTAATTTCCAGAGCCAATGACGTGGCGGCCAAATTGCTTTTCTTGTAGTTAACTTTGTAGTAGGGAAATGATCATGTCTGATAGGTTTATCTCCCATGCGACAAATCCCGGAGGGGTATTCAGGGTGCGAAATAGCCCTTTGCCCTGTTGCCCGGGGCAACCAAAATTTCCTTTGGGCAACCTAATTCCACCTGAATTGCAATTCATTTGGATGTGTTGGTTGCCCGTACTTCCCCATGGGCAACTAGAATTTGTTTTCCTATTTCACACACTGGTATTTTTTCGGCCGTAGAAGCAGTGGTCTGGTGGTCGGTCGCAAATCACTGGAAAAGGAGTTGTTTACGAGTTTACCGACGCCCAAATTAGAAATCTGTATTTGCCTCTGATCTTGTCAACTTGTGTTACACATCACAGAAGTCCACAAGTGTTGCTTATAAAGAAACTTTAAAGATTTTAAAAGAAACTTTTAAAAATGTTATGATCATGAACATTCCCGAATTATTTTGACTTTCCATTCAGTATTCTTCATTTATCAATACAAAACTCAATGATAGTATAGTTTTTATTGATCACTTGACAGTGTGTCAGTGACAGAACTAGCAATCTCAGTTTAACTCATGGTCCTATTGTGCAGGTCTCACATTATCACATGTAAAGTTTATAGCTTCTCTGGATCCGAAACTTAACTCAAAATATCATGAGAAAAATCCACATTAATTTGTGGCGGACCTTGATCATTTGACTCCAAAATCAAAGGCTGAGCCAAAGAAGACTGAGCCAAAGAAGCCTTTGATTTTGGAGTCAAGCCACAAATTATGTGGCTCATGATGGCAGGATGGACCCGGATCAAGCAAAGCATGTGATGTGAGACCTGCACAATAGGACCATGAGTTAAACTGAGATTGCTAGTTCTGTCACTGACACACTGTCAAGTGATTGGTTAACTAAGCCAAATTGACAAACAGGAAGTGGCAGTCACAGCATCTGATTGAATAGTCATTATTATGCAAGCACCCCATTGGTTGGAGTCAGCGAATTGTCAGTTTTTACCATTTCTCAGGACTATGATAAGAAGATGATACAAATAATGCCAATAAAATTGTTCTGCTCTATTATATTAAACTCCAGGTACAGTTTGAGAATTCTCTGTTTGGTAGAAGTTTACCCAGCTATACATATGCCACGTCGACCCCATTCCACGGGTCTGCTCCAGGGGCTCCAGGTCGAATACCAGGGGGCAGCACCCTGCAGTCTGTCAACCAATCATCTGAGAGCAGTGGGATCAGTAGTATCCACAGGAGTCAGGGTAGCAATGACCCGACACCTATACCACAGTCATTCATGCCCAGGTGAGATCCAACGTAGTACAAATTATGCAGGCCTAGTGAACTACTCCATGCGCTCACCTCAGTTCCTTGTTGATCCATCTATTTCCGGGCCAATTCCATGTGCATGGACCAGAATTCCTGGTACTCGCCCCATCAAATCCTTGCGCTCGTACACATGGCGACGGACAAAGTTCCATGGACTCAAACCAGTTCTCTTCTAAAGTCAGTTCGGCCTTTCCACTGAGCGATCATAAACATCCCTCTCCATGCTCAAAGTCTCCGGTTATTTAAGTCAACAATATTCGAGTCAAGATAATCCAGAAAGACGGTGGATATTGCAGAAAATTGGTGTGAGTGCGCTGGTGAGGAATATTTCAAGAGTTAAGGATTGTATGTGGCAAGTGTCTGGATTTCTCTACTATGCACACAGAAATGTATTGTTGGACAAGGAACTGAGGTGCATAAGTCCTGTGACAATACACAAAATTATGCATGTATTCACTTTATCATTTTTTTTATGAAAGAAATCGCTCTTCAAGAATTAAAGTTCATCCATAAGTTTGCAAACATCACTTATATCTGTTCCATAGGTTTAGTCAGCGATGCGTCTCGCCGTCTTTGAGACGGCCAACCTCAGTGTGTGACATTGAGACGGCCAATTCAAGAACGGGACGGTTATTCTTTATTTGAAATGTTTAATGCATATCCCAGAGACGGTGTGCTTTCCAAGGACAAAATAATCAAACAAAAACCCGTGGAAAAACGAACCCAAACGTGGTTGTTGTATAGTTGTTGTGGATTGTTGGATGTCGACCACGTGGAAATCCCCTCGAGTCGAAGAAATCCAAGGCATGAGCTTGAAAACGAGGGCAACCCCGTTCCTAAAGGTTTTCTTAAATCATCTGACACGCGTGTAGATTTTCCAACCCACTATCGTATGCAGTTTACAGCATAAGCCACTGAGAATGTGGTCTCTCAGCTCTCTGCACAAGGGTACTACGATATCATCCCCAAACAAATCAATCTATATGCGTGGAGACTGGTTCTTAATCTGCGAGAGAATTGCAAAGTGGCAAGATGTCAAAACGAACAAGGCATATTATTGATAGATTTCTTCAGCAAGGAAAACGTACAGTCAAAAACATCGGATTCTGACAGCAAGGAATTGGGGGATGACGATGAACCAACTGCCGGCCGATTGGCAAGTATTATGTGCCCCGCGAAAGAGAAACCGGCGAGATCCGTCACCGTCACCAGTTGAGTTGCTAAAAACGCAAAACTGACATAGTTATCACAAGCATGGACTAACACGTTTCCCTGGCTCATTCATGCCGATAAATACAATGCAAATACGCAGTGCATCATCAAGTAGGTCGGATAGGGGCTTGGAGTGACAAGACAAGAAATTTCAGGTTATTGTTTTGACCAAAACGCAACAACAACGACGCTTCCTTTTCAAGCGTTTATTTGGTTTTAGCTTTTGCAAAACTTCATTAGGGCTGTTCCAGATAAACATATGTACCCCCCCCAGGAAGGCACTTCTGTCAGCACCCACCCACCATCATATTTGATTTTTCAGTTTTTGTAACCACCCACAACAGCGGAAAAAGGATTCATAGACCCACCAATAACCTATAATTTTTCTCGAAGCTGGAGACCACCCACCCACATTTTTTTTATGAGAAACCCTGAGACCACCCACCCACATTTTTTTTATGAAAAGTTAAAACCTGAGACCACCCACCCACATTTTTTTTAAATGAGAATCCCCAAGGTACCCACCAATAGATCAAGAGCACACCAACAGCTAAATGATGGGATTGCCCTGGCCACTGATAGTAAGTTTAATCATGGTGAAAGCAGATATCATATTATAATTTAACATGAAGACCAGGCATTTTTTTATTTCTGGATTATCGAAGGTAGTGCAGGATTTTTCCACTACGGAGGATGGGCCTGGCAAAAATGTTTCCCCTGGGCCAGTCTGCAAGATTGAGGTTGGAGAAAAAAAATTATGCATGTCAAGTTTTCATTCAAAACACACACATATAAGCATATTTCGAAATTTGCACTACATTGTAGTTCAGACTGGATGAACAGATGCAAACTACATAAAAATATTATTGTTTCCAACTATCAAAGGGATACATCTGTTTCTGTAATAGTTCACAGCCAGTGTTCACCTCGAATTATTTAGGCCAACTAATGATGTTTTATTTTAAATATTTGAATATGATCTGTGTACATGAAATGTACAAAAGTTGTCTATTTTGAATCATTGATTAATAAAAAAACGTTGGTTTAACTGGGTCTAGTTTAAAAAAAAAGTTGAGAAAACAACCACTCCCCATCAATTAATTTCAGTAAAACTGCCTTTAAAAGTATTTATTTTAAGTAAGTCATTCAGTAGTTAAATATTATAACTATCATCAATTATTGGTTTCATAAATTATAGTTTCAGTGAACATTCACCAAACTTTGCGATCATGTTCGTCATCTACACGCGAGAAAATCTAATTGATGACTTGGGGGCCCAACCGTTCGGAAACCTGTCATCGGTACCACAGTAGCTTGCATAAGCAAACTTCTGAGGGTTCCCGACCTTCGGTCGTCGACGAAGGGAGATAACTCGTGGTGACAGTGTCGCCACTCTCGTTAGTTTCGTTTTCTCCGGTGCGACGGGCACTTATCGTTGCCTGCTTTCAGTGGACAGAGATTGCCAAAAAATCTCCATTCGTAGAGAATTCACTGCCACTTGACAAAGATCTTCGTAACGTGGTATTTCGTTGGATGAAATATCTTTGACATGGACGCCTGTCCAATGAAAAAACACGGTATTCAAATCACCTTTGTGTGGAGTCGCAGTGCGCCAGTTAACAACAACAACGGCCACAGACGTTGGTCGCGAACTCGGGACAAGATTCGAGGGTTAAAATTAGTTTATCTAGATACATAAATAATGAATACTATATGCCTCAAAAGGATTTGAGGGCCCACACACAGAAGCATTTTACAAGTAATGAATCCAACCACCCAGAGAAGTGGTTTATTTCAAGATACACCCACCTAGACCAGCAATATTTTTACGACGACACCCACCCACATATTTTTTTTTTCTTTGCCGTCCGGGGGGGGTACATATGTTTATCTGGAACAGCCCTTAGTGGCTATATTGAATCTGCATAAAATAAAATAAAAGCAAAAAAAAACACGGTGATATAGAATCTACATGTATGAATACAAATGAACAGACAAAACTAAAAATATAATAAAAACTGAACAAATGTTAAATATAATTTAAAATTAAAAAGAAATATATGATAACTCTCCTGGATTCTGGTTTGCGTGAGTGATCACTCTCTCCAATATCATTCTTCATTGCATTGGCAATTTTGAGGAGAGTGATCAAAACTCTCCTTGAAAATTTAGGAGAGTGATCATTTTGTTCCATTTTTATACTACATAAAATGACCAGAAAGTATGACGAAAGAGGCTTAGAGATGTGCTCTCTGAATGTCCAGAAATGCCCTAGAATGCATCTCAGAGCATCTAAACCCCTGGGGCTTCTGGGGCCTAGGCGGCCCCTGGACCCCGGCCTATTTGCCCTGTGATAGTACATGGGTGAGACACCCTGTTTCCTGATTCTGGCTAAATTCCTGAATTCTGTTCTCTCCACCTTGGGACACTGTGATATGTACCAGTAGAAAATGTCTCTTGTTCATACATGTACATTCCACTTTATTTCTGTTACAGCATGGCCATTACCCCAGGGAGAGGGATGATAACTGATTCAGGGTCCAGGTCTGGGTTAGGCCTTAGACTGGCCACGCTCTCCCAGCATCACCAAACAGGTTCAGTATTTACAGTTAATTCAGTCATATATAGGGCGTGCTATTGTTCATCCAGAAATGAAAACCATTTTTTCCCCTCCAAAATTTGTAAGGCGATGAAGTATTTAAGGTAGGCAGACCAAATATATTGAAATAAGAAGGTGATGTTGAGTATGTTGTAAGATCTTGTTCTTCACTTCAGAATATATTTCCGTCGTCTCTGGATGTTACTATGAGAGGCAAACAATTGCTCATGCATTCCTATACAGCTTTTTAGAAAGAACAATGCATAACAGGATATTTTCCAGTTGTAAAAGACTTGATTGGTCAATTCAAATTTTCAAAAAGAAGTCTGGGATTCTCATAGGCCAGTGGCGAGAATTGAAAGAACATCTGTTCGATCAATAAGAGTTTCTGTAAAGATTCATTTTGTACATTCACTGTAATCCCTCTAATAATTCAATCACAGAAAGTGAAATTTTGCGCAATGAAATATGGGTTTGATCAAATTAATTAGAACAAGGAGTTGGCAAAATGGTTCAAAATCATACATAGAATCCACTATTCCTTCGTTATTTCAAAGATTTTAGAGGGTGAGCATAGTTATTTGTGCAGTAAAACGGCAAATCCGTCATGTAAGACACATACAATAGGTGACTACATGTGGGGAACCATTCAACCAAGGAGTGAAAAGGGCCAAGCATATTGCACGCAAAGTGTTGCCGATTGAAGTTGTCTTAAATGACAGGTCTGCCAGTAAAACTTGCCTCACTCTCACTTATTGCACTCTGTGTCCTTACTGAGTCTTTCACTGAAAGAATCTAAAAATGACACAGATCCCAGCCTGCAGGTCACGCGCATGCTCACACCCAAACTTCCTTCTTGTTCCTTCATCTGAAAGTCCAAGTCGCCATAACTGTTCAACTCCGTGAAAATTGAAGTTTTTCGACGAAATCACTACTGTTGGATTACCTTACAATGCCTGATATTGTACAAGAAGTCCTTTGAGAAGTATTCTTTACGATAATTAAGCATTATGGCCTCTCACATGTCTCAAATGTCATGCATCTTGTGTGGTCAAGCGAAGTCTTTGTTTGACCTCCATTCTACGTGCCCAAGCTGCCGACATGGGATCATGTGCACCTGGGATAGTGCGTGTGAGAAATGCATAAAATGGGCCCCGGGTTTATTCCAAACCTATCGAAACAGGACACTGGCAGGCGTAGAAAGTCCTCAAATGTCTCAAACCTTTGCTGGCCAGGAGATGTGTGTAGCTACGTCTCCCCATTCTAGTGTAGTAAATGAGGAGACTACGAGGCATGCTGATTCAGCAGTCGGAGGGAATATGCTAGGATTTATTGACATGAATAAAAATAAACCATCGCCCCCTCCCGACCCAGTTTCTTCCTTTTCAGACTCCACGAAAGATCTTACAGATAAGAAATTGACTAAAATGGTTCTAGCTAACACCTACTAATATAGGGACTACTGGTCAGTCTAACAGTCTCGAGCCTTCTGAGCCATCAGAGATTGAGGTTCCCACAACAAAACCAGGCGGGTATGTATGCCAGTACCATAAATATGCCAAGACCTACGCCTAGCCCTGTAATGCAGTATCAAGACTCTTTACAACTAGGCCAAGTCTATCGGCATCCGGTTGCGAGAACGTACCAGCCCTTGCACGGCTTGGCACAAGTATCGACTTCCGATGGAGTACATGGGTTTGGTCCGCTACGGGCGATGCTCCCTCCTGTCCGTGCTTCCGATTTCAGACCACGTATGCCAGTTCACCAACCATTACAATGGCCGTGTGCAGCGTGAGGTCATCGAACACACCCCGTCAGGCCTTGCTTCCGGTTCACTCTCAAGTTTCTGATCCTATCCTGGCTGCTATCCTCGCAGAGATGGAACAGCATAGACAGAAAATGAAGGAATTGAGAGAGGCTATGACCAGTTGATTCCCGGTCGGTACTACACCGCTTCTGGTATCAACTAACCAGCCTGACCAACCGGAAACTAATTTGACGGGGCTATACCCTCCAAGAGTCCCTACTGGCAGGAAGCCCGGGAGGATATGGAGGTGGATAGGGATCAATGTGGAGATTCAGAATATAACGAACCTACCAATGTTGATCCGGATGCATGCAAATACTGTCAGTTAATTGCTGGAATCTATGACTTAATCCCGAATGTTCCGCTTCCGGTCCCACATGCAGGGGATATCGAGATAGTATCGGGAGAGTCAACCCGGGTTACGTGTTCGGTACAGACACTTCCGGCCTCAACTGCTATCAGGAACATGCTATCAGGATGCATCCTAGAGCTTGCATCCGCCCTACAGGATCTTCTGCGCCCTTAGCTTCCTAGTGGTGAAGCTGATTTGTAGATCGTATAACATACAGTCTAACATCTCGTTAACGCTGTTGTTGAGGGACCAAATTTAAACTGCCTTATAGATTTTCAGTCTTATAAAAGGGTTGAAATAATATGTATTTATTAATATGGGGGATGCCATAGCACCCGCCTTATATCAAAATCAGCACTATATTGAGGTACCTTATAGTGAGGCTACACTGTATTTGATTCTCAATTCAGCTTCCGGTCTGCAGATGTAAATGAGGACTTTTGGAATTTGTGCCCTATAGATACAAAGCCCCCTACTAATATCACTGTTCCATTTACTAACAAGTAGGCTACCATTCTTGAGGAAACTGCCCGCCAAGGAGTAGCGATTACGAAGCCATTTATGATGGATTGTTTTCGTTGGCAGGGGCACAGAGACAAGAACAATTACGGGAGGACATTAACCTGGTTCTTTACTGTCAGAAGCTTAAGATAGCTTCCAGTACTGTTGAAGACTTAGTGGTACATAATGCCTATATGTCTTCTATGCTTGTGTACTAAAGGAGAAAGGCCTACATTCCATTCCAGTACACGAGTACACACCGGAAGCAGTGAAAAGGAGACTGTTAGAGACTTCAACAGTTCCTTCTTGTTTGGTTCCGCCGTTGCTGAAGTCAGACCTGAGATGTCTTGTATAGAGCATGACAGATCAGTGGCTTCCGGCACTTCATCTAAGTGACCAGTAGCTTCAACTTCCGGTCCTGAGGCGAAGAAGTCCAAAAATAACCTGCCTTCTGGTTCCAAGGCTAGTAAGCGTGAACATGGACAACGGCAAGTCCAAGCACCTCCTTAGGACGACCCCAAGTTATCGAACTGGGGTAGGAAGAAGCGAGGCAAGGGGAAAGGCAAGTAGTCAAAGCAGAATAAGTGATGTTTCGGGCTGGCTTCCGGTATGGCAGGAACACCGGCATATCACTTTTCCGGTTCCGCCACAACAAGATCTTCCGATAAAAAGGTGAAAGACTTCAGTTGTTTTGGCGGAACTGGACAATAATCGGGGCAGAATCGTGGGTTATCCGAACAATAAGATATGGCTACCGCCTATTGTTCGACACGATTCCGCCGTTGACTGAGATTCCCCTCCCGTCTCGCGTCCCTTTGCGAGCTGGTCATCTATCAGCAATACAATCCTTTGTGGACAAGCTGATAGAGAAAGCGGCTATCATAGAACTTTCGGTTTGCGACAAAACTCTCGGGTTCTATTCGCCGATCTTTCTGGTCCTCAAGAAAGACATGTCCGAGATGCATATGGTTATCAACCTCAAACACTTCAACAAGGACTACCTTACTCCACCACCACACTTCCGCATGGAGTCCTTCCGGTCCATCCGGTTGGTACTCAAGCTGGGGGAATGGCTGACCTCTCTGGATTTAAGGGATACATACCTACATATCGCGATATATCCAGTGGACAGGAAGTACTTAAGATTCATGGTCGGCAAACGACGCTTCCAAATTCAAGTACTTCCGTTTGGCCTTTCAATTTCCCCCTGGGTGTTCATGCGAGTGTTTACACCAGTGGCACTATTCCTGCACAGTTTGGGTATAAAGTACCATTTTTATATCGGTTAATCCGGGAGACGCAGTTTGTCTTAAGGATACTGATATCTCTGGGTTACCTCCCACAGGAAGAGAAATCAGGACTGACTCTGACGCAAAGGCGCAAATTTCTGGGGGTGGACTACGATACGCTACATGTACTAGCTCTCGCCAAACCCGCAGAAGAACGTTGGAAAAGATAACAAAACAGATACCTCAGTTTGTCAAGTTATCTCAAGCCAGGGCTCTACACTTTGCTGCAATAGTCAGCCTCTTGACGTCTACACAGGACGTAACACCAAGAGGTCGTCTGCAGCTTGTCAATCAATGCCTCCAATGGTGGCTGGATCCACTCAACATTATGCCAGGTGTGTCCCTACTTCCATTTCGTGCGAAACATCATCTGTACATGGACGCATCTATGGAAGGTTGGGGAGCCCACCTCAAGTCCAAGTTGACATCCGTGTTTTGGACAATCATGGAACAGTCTTACCATATAAACGTGTTGGAGTTTATGGCAGTGACACATGCTATTCGCACATGGGTGAGCGTATTGACCGACAAGAACCTGCCGATAGCAACGGACAATTCAACACTTCAGTCATGTCCTATATCAACGAGCAGAAGGGGGGGTGGTGGGAGGGGGGGGATGAGATCACCGCAATTACAAAGCCAAGCGAAGATCTTTTTCAGTCTGTGTTAGGCCAACAACACAACAGTGTTGGCCAGGCACATCCCAGGAATTCTGAATGTCTTAGTGGACTCTCTTTCATGATGGAAACACATAATTCCCACAGAGTGGTAGATTCACCCAGACATACTAAAACAGATAGCTTATATCTGGAAGATGCCACATATGGATTTGTTCGCCACACGCGCAACAACCAATTGCCAATGTTCATGTCTCTGGTCCCGGATCCAGTGGCAAATGCAGTGGATGCTCTATCGCAGGACTGGTCAGGCATGATAGCATATGCGTTTCCACCCCCAGCAATCCTTGCAAAGGTACTACAGAAGATCCACGAACGCAATTGTGTCGTACAACTAATAGTTCCATGGTGGCCAGTAAGGCCGTGGTTCCCAGATCTTCTGGTGGATGTACCAAGATGAATTCCGCTTTGGCACCACCTATTGTGTCAACCCGGGTCATCGACATTCTACAGCCAACCTAGGCTGTTCCACTACCACGTGTGGAAGTGGTCAAAGGACACCTTGCTCAGGCAGGATTTTCTGCAGAATGAGCGCCGAATGGTACAATCAATCAGGCCCTCCTCCGCAGTTTACCAATCAAAGTGGGCGGTCTTCGTTGTTTGGTGTGGATAGAGGGATATCGATCCATCCAGAGCCACTATTCCCCAACTAGCAGATTTCATACTGTACCTATTCAGGAATAGGGGCTTGGTACCATCAACAGTAGAAGGTTACAGAGCAGCTATGACTGACTCGAATTTGACTGCGCTCATTAAGTCGTTTAAAATTACGAATCAGGCACCCCTAAGTTTCCGAAGTCCTAGCCAAGTTGGGGGAGGCACCTTTCGAGTCGATCAATACTGTTGATCTGAAGATGCTTTTGTACAAAACCTCATTTTTTCGGAGCTCCTTGTGCTCCATTATAGGAACATCAGACATTCCAGGAACTGGAAATACGCAGTACTATCCACCGTTCCTGAGTTTGTGGCCAAGAATCAAGCTATCAACGACACCATGTCTCGAGAGTTCACAATTCTTGCCTTATCTGATTTCCTTTCGTCTGGTCTGGAATTTGACATAGTTATGTGTCCGATTCGTGCACTTGCGTATTATATGAATCGTACTAAAGATCTGAGGGCGGGCAGGAGGCGATTGTTTATCCCTTTTGATCCTATAGATAAACAAGAAATTAGTGGAAATTTACTTGTAAAATTTTCAACTTATCACAACAGCCTATTGAATTTTGCCCCCAAAGTTGTGGTGATTGAATTTTGATAGTGGAATTTGAATTATCAGAGGGATTACAGTACTTGTTGATCATGCCTTTTCTGTCCTATCCACCATCAAATCTCCATCAGCTTTCACATTTGAATCCACATCCATTTTCCCATCATCCCAAGTCATGGTTCGTTGGACAAATTCGGCCCTTGACAGAAGACAAATTAGACAGGACTAAAGCGATCAGGGGTTTATTAATAGATTTTCCGGACAGCCTCATGACCTTTCTGAATATGCCCATATTTGAAAAAAATTAGAAGCCAGCAATATGTCTTATATTTAATCACCTTTTAACTCGAGATGTAAATAGCCGTTTATTGTTTTCACTGGAGAGACATCTACATGTCCTTTCCGCAAGTGCATCAAAGAGACCATTCTACAGCGTATTCCCACCATAAAGTCGTCTTCTCTGTGAACCTGGCGAAGCACGCTATAACACTGTTCATTCATTGGCTGTTATTTAACAGTTTGTTCGAGTAACAACTGTACTGCCCCAATTTGAGTGCAGGGGCTGGTTTGGAGTGTACGGAGTGTACAAAGTATACAGACCTGCATTATGGAGGGTGCCATTTTCCATGTATTCCTTGTTCGATATACGTTGATCTGAGTCATTGGTCCATTAACCTGGAGTCAGAATTACAGTCTTAATCTGAGGTATCCCCTAATTCACTCACAGGTTTCCTATTTTAGCTTTAGAAGCAGTGGGACTTTCTTTCACTAATATCATCTATATTTTCGCCTAATCGATGATAATTGTGAAAAAATATTTTGAAAAATTAGTGTTTTATAGTCTATAGTTGTTGCGTCCCTTTAACCAATCCATAAATTGTTGTTTTGTCCCTTTTTCGTAGCTGATTGTCGAGAGCTTGACATATTTTCAGGGTCAGAGTCGGCCATGGTTCCTCCTGGCTGGAGGTCTGCTAACACCGCCCAGGCGAGGATCACTGTACGCAGGGGAGATAACAGTGAGTGTACCATAGTCATGTTTGTCTCTGTCCAATGGCACAGACCCTGGTTAAATTCTTGCAATATTCCTTGGATTTCAGCCAAACAGTGAATGTGAGATTACATGTTTCATGCGCATAAGCGAATATTTCATAATTACCTAAAATGACTCTTGCACCACACAAACTCGAAGAAGAAAATAGACATTTTAGTTTCATAGTTTTTGCTGATTAATCATTTATTCTATCATTTTAGCATCATTTGAGATCCCAGAGTCTGAGATGATTCGAGATTTAGTTTACATTTTCCAAGGAATCGAGGCCAAGTGGATCAAATTTGACAACACAAAAGATGGATATAGAGTTGATGCAGATGTAAGCGAAAGTGAATCCAGCTTCTACATTTGAGTACAACATATTGTCATTTTAGAATTTTAGCATCAATAGTCCAACCATTCCTTCATTCTTTTTTTTCCTATCATTCATTGTTATCAACTGTTGCATATTTAGTTTCATCTCAGGTACTCAAAATGTTTAAATAATTAGAGAGCATTAATTGTGGTTTTAAACCGTGTTGATGATCTTCCCCAGAGTTATGCCCCTTCATCGTGAACTCCTATATAGGCTCTAGTACAATCTTGACTTGGCTGTATCTCCCTTATTAATTGGTGAAGACTTGAAATTTCTTTCAGTAGGTACTTAGTATCATGTAGCTGTGCACTGTCAGGTTTGTTATCTGTTTTGATGATTTCTCCAGAGTTATTGCTCTTCATTGTCAATATCAGTATATGCAAAAAAGGACATGTATATTCTTGTCCAAACTCCCTGTCTACATGGCGAAGAATTTTAATACTTTGTGAATGATAACTATTATGTAGTTCACTATCATGTTTTTAGCCTGGAATGGGGAGGGGCATCATCCAAGCAATCTATCATTGCTTCTGTGTTGTATTTCATGTTATATCTCCTTTCATAATTCCATGCCTTTCCGTGTTGTAGGCAGGGATTCCCAAAGCCCTCCGTCAGTTGGTGAGTAAGCTGGCAGAGTTGGGCTGGCTGTACAGTAAGACTAAACGTTACGTTGCGGCAAGGAGTGCTGACAAAGCCTTTGGTTTAGTGGGTCAGGTGAGCACACACACACACAGGCATACCTTTATAGATGAATCCCAGCCTTGTATGGCTGAATCAGTGATTCTCAAAAGATTCACTTAGTAAGCAGAAGTGTTTGAATCTTACCTCGAGTGATGTATGACATTTATATCATTAACTGACAAGTTAGGCCAGAGTGAGACAAAGACCGCAGTCAGCCGGTGCCAGATCTCCAACGAAGCACAACCTTATGAATGGGTACACTCAGCCTAATTCTCATTAAAATTGAATAAGTAATGAAAAATAAGTGTCAATAGTTGAATGTTGTTCAAGTTTTGTTGACACGAGAGTGTCTAAAATCGTTCGACTGCATGAAGCTTAGTTGGGTGATCTGTGATGTCTGTTACTTGTACTTGGCTGTCATATCAATAGAGAGGTACAATCAAACTCGCTGATATTTATTCTTATAGGTGCTATGTGCCACCCTTTCTATGAAGAGGTATGCTAAAATGTGATGAGGCTATTTTATCCAAAAGTGAATGAACACTCCTCCTATTTCTTCTAATTATTCAGACGTCAAAAGTTACTTTAGGCATCTGCAGAGAGAAATTCTGCTAGCATTCTACAAATTTCACTAGCTGTCTCCTGAGCTCTTGGGATAAATAACGTATCCATGCCACAGTATATAGCCTCAGTTGACATAGCAATGTTTTTTTTCTAAAAGTGCTGTTTGAAAAATTAGAAGAAATAGGGTATATTCCTTATATTATGCAAACTACTTATGACTGTGCTGGAATTTTTCTGTTTCAGAGTTTCTGTGCAGCCTTACATCAAGAGTTGACTGAATATTACAGATTGATTGCTGTACTGGAAGCTCAGGTGAGATTAGTGCCATCTCCTGCAGTCGGAGAGACATGACATCATGAAAACATTCACAACTATTTTCACATATATACACGAACAGCTGTCTAAACTGACCATACACGTGCCTTGTACTTGGGACCAGCCTTGAAACCAAATCACCAACACCTCGTATTATTGACCTAGAGTGCCCTTCAAAATATGTCTGAAAATGTCCAAGGACAAAGGAGTATTGAGCAGTCAGATTTTGGAGAATGAGACAAGGAACTACGGGAGAGAAATTAGGAAACACAGGTCAATGTTAAAATATTTTCTGTTGACAGCCTCGGGGCTCCACCCTCTTAAACGAAGTATCGCCTGACCCTCAAACTCCTATATTCCAGGAGCTGACATCATGCTACAAATATTGAACCCATGCACTCCCCTGGGATTATGTCCCCGCCCCCACGGGACTGAGCCCGCTCTCTGTCTCCTAAACTAAACCTCGCCAGACCCCCAACCCTTATATATTTTTTTGGGAGCCTTGATCTTGCTACAATTATTGAACCTATTCACCCCTGGAGATCTTGGCAGGGCCACATTTCAATTTTCCTCGAAATTGTTTGAAGTTATTCTGTAGGTTGACATGTCAGATCAATAACATCAGAATGACATAGCTCATTGGTTCTGGTTACATAAACGGGAGTTTGATCTTCTTTCTCACTTCCGTGCTATTTTACCTTCAGCTGCACCAAGAACAGGATGAGGGTATCAATGTGGGGTATGGGAGCATGACCTTGAGACGACTGGTGGTTTGGACATTTGACCCTCTTGTTAGACTAAAGGCCCTGGCAGCTCTCGTTGATGTGTGTAAAGGTCAGTACTAAACTCATTCAGGTATTTGTCTGACAATGACAAGCGGGCTTCATAGGTCAGAAGAGGATGATCTTTTGATAAGCAGGGGTGATTGGAATGATTTAAATAAAAATGAAAAAGTTAGTCTTGCTGGCCCATTCTCATGGCATAGGCCCTAAGATTGTATACCTCCTACTGTCAGATATACCCTCTGATTGCATTGAGGTTAAAATCTTGGCGCGCAGCTTTTGTGCGCATGGCTCTCGGCCAATCAGCATCCTGCATTTACCATCTCTCTCGTATGCAAATGCATGCTCCCGGTGTCGATCAAACTCGATACAGACTGCATTTGCCACATTTTTCTGCACGGTGCAGTCAGTGGGTTTCACACCAATAGTTCAGCAGATAACAAACTCTGACGATGGGAGAATATGCTGCTCCCTTAAAGTCATAGCATCAAGACTGATTTCTGTACAGTGCAAATAACTTAATCTCTAGCATGCTATACTATCGTAATTAACAGGTAAGAATACAGTGTGTGTACACCACATACCAAACATCCCGTACAATTTGGGTCAATAAAGAAATTATTGTGATAGGCTGTGTTTTGTTTCAATGGCCAATCAAATGTTCTGTACTAAAGTACACTGGGGGCGAGACAGCAGCTAGGATTAACTGGGCTTCCTTCATGATTTCTACCAGGTAGTCTTGGTTCATCTGACAAAGCTGTACCATGACAGAGCCTGTCTAAAATATCTAAGACCAGCCATGTTGTGAATTTTTTTTGAAGCCAATGTGAACCAGCCATTTTGTTTCTGTCCAATGTTATGATAGCAGTGATGATCTGATTGGTCAACATTAGAATGCACCTTTTCTCTGCATAAACTCATTCTTTCAGATATTCCATGAAGACAGTAAACCATTTCCCCTTGTCTGTTCATTAGATTTTATCTCTGTCGTGATATAAAAATTGGAAAATTGTTAAAAAACGACATTAAACCCTAATCACTCACTCATTCAATCTCTGTTATTCTTATCAGCCCATTTAAAAGTTAGTTGCACAGAGCCCAATCTCTTGCAGGGGTAGTATTGTAATACAGTACGGATGATCATACCTTATGATATTGTCCATCATTCTGTGTTTGGCATCTGTATTCTGGTCAGGGGTTTTTCTTGACAGTTTTTCATCGGGGTAACCCCATGAAAAACAAATAAGAATTGAGTTTTGAAGTTTTTTTGGAAATTGAGTTTTCCATGAAAAAATTGAGTATTTTATTTTTCAGACATTAAATTGAGTTTCCTTCAATAAAATTGAGTTTCTGTAACGAAATGCAAAGATAATACAGCTCGCGAGAAGAAAGAAAAGACTGCACTCACGTGGCGGAAGAGCGATGTGTGCGTTGTTGTTGTTATACGCACAGCATACGTTTTGTTCCACTTTGCATGCGGTGTATGTGGGGAACCCTCGCCTGTAATATTTCTTTATGAGGGGAAACTGGGGTTGGCGATTTCCGACTCCGGGTACCAGGATGTGGTGTGGTCATGTGGTGTTTACCTTATCGGCGACAGTTCCCGCCATGAATACCACAGACAGAAGAACTCGTCTGAGACTGATGGAGGTGCTGCTTGCGAACATACCGTTCCAGAGTTGATGTGAATGTACAGGTGAAATGTCAAGGATTGGGATTTAAAATGCTGAAAAACTGAACTTAGAAAAATAAAGAACTGAATAAAGATCTATGCATGGAGACATTCATACAGTTTCCTTAAGTGGCATTTAGAAGTTGGGAAGTAGATAAATAAACAAATTGCTTACGGATAACAACTTCTAGTTTATTTAGGACGACGTTTCAATACAGGTACTAGTATCGTTCTCAAGTCAATGACTTGACTTGAGAACGATACTAGTACCTGTATCGAAACGTCGTCCTGAATATTTTCGATACAGGTACTAGTATCGTTCTCAAGTCAATGACTTGACTTGAGAACGATACTAGTACCTGTATCGATACGTCGTCCTGAATAAACTAGAAGTTGTTATCCATAAGCAATTTGTTTATTTATTCATACAGTTGACTCCTCGTCGATGATCAATAATAAACTCCAGTAAATTCGAAGACCGTCTACGATGCCCACGTAATTGAGCTTTCATGTACTATTTTGACAAATTTCGTCTTCTAAAACGGGCTGTATCGGCTACGTTTAATCGGTTGCCGGGCAAACCTGAATGTTAAGTGGTAATCGGTAACCTGCTTGACTGCATGAATCCTTCAGAAGGGTGGCAACCGATTTCGAAGACCATCTACGATGCCCCCGTAAATGAGCTTTCATGTACTATTTTGACAAATTTGTCTTCTAAAACGGGCTGTGTCGGCTATGTTTAATCGGTTGCCGGGCAAAGCTGAATGTTAAGTGGTAGTCTATAACCCGCTTGACTGCATGAATCCTTCAGAAGGGTGGCAACCGATTCCGAAGACCGTCTACGATGCCACCGTAAATGAGCTTTCATGTACTATTTTGTTATGTTTAATCGGTTGCCGGGCAAAGCTGAATGTCGGTAAACCTGCCTGACTGTTTAAAGAGTTATAGATGGTATTCGGGAATTGATATATTAGTTTTAACCCTACCACGCCGGGGTGTGTAGGGCTACCAGGCCGGGTGATGGTGGGGGCGTCCCCCATCAAACTTTATACTCTGTCTGTGGAAACACAACACCTTGAAACTGTCGTAGTTTGCAGCTTATTATACTGGGGTTATTTTGAGCCTATTTGGGTTAATTCTATGGCGGCCATGTGGGATACCAGAAACATTATGTTTTCGTAATTTTTCTTCAAAATTGTGGTTAGTCCACCAGGACTTGGTTTTTCCAGTAAATTTGCACGTCACTGAAAGTGAAAGTAGGCGGGATGATATATGTAGAGCTGCCAAATGTCAAGAAATGTAAAGTGCACTGTCTCCATGAATAGATTTTGTAATAGATTATGTAATCGAAAATGCGAGACAAGAACTCTGATTTTCACAAGACGTCGGTTCGGTATTGCTGCGCAACAACAACAACACAATGTTGTAGAGGGGGTGAAAGAAAACGTGATGGAGGGCGCATTTTATTTTTCTGAAAGCCATCCCGTACTGGAGTAAGTCTTTTCTGGGGGTGGGGCTTGGTGGGATTCCATTGTTTATGCAGGCATTCATGTGTAAATTCCATTTGTCCCACCAAACCCCGGGAGTGGTTCGCTTGACACCTGCATTAAGCTCGGACTAAAACTACTGAATGATCGATTCTTCCTATTTCTAATATGAAAAGGCACTAAAAATTGAGTTTTCGCACTTCATTCGATGAAAATTGGGAAAAATTGAGTTTTCATACTTCATTCGATGAAAATCGGGAAAAATTGAGTTTTAGGTGTTATTTAGCGTGCGGAAGGCGCGCGAAAAAAATTGAGTTTTGTTGAATTCAGAAATTGAGTAGATGAATTTTTTTTGTCAAGAATAACCCTTGTCTGGTGTTTGTGAGAAGGTTTTCATCCTCATTTGCATGATCCATTTAGACTCCCTGAACAATGTTACATTGATCCCCTGTTTATCGGTACTGTGCAATTGAAATCACCCAACCAGAATCATTGCGGCATCCCTTTGATATTAGATTAGCTGTGTTAGAAGACAACTTCGCTGTACATATTATGTGTAGGGTAATGTCTTGTATTACCCTCAGGTAAGAAGGGAGGTGCCCTGTGCTCGGCCATCCATTCCTACATGCAGCATGGTGACCCGTATGTCAAGTCTCTAGTCAAACACATCCTTACAATGGTAAGTACACCCCTAATAATCATCTTCTACAAGCTTCTATTTGACTTTTGTCTGTTGTCATCCAACATGTCCAATTATGAACCATGTTATTGTTAAGAGTCTTCCTAATATCAACAGGGGTTTATCTTGCTCAAAATCCTTCAGGCACTTAATTGTGAACCTGAACTCAATTTTTTAAGTGTGAAATTGTCTGAAAAATACATGCGCACAAGTAAAGTAGCAGGAACAAAGTTATTTTCATGTGTGCTGTCGCATGCAATATTTACAGTAATAAAACGAACCTATGTTTTTAGGCAAACGTGAATTAATAATATTCTCCAAAAAAAAAACAGTTTCGGTAGGTTCTGATAGATCTAGAAATTCCTCATGGTACTGGGACTAAACAGCCCACTAGCTTTATGCCATATAAATGAAGTCCCTTCCACTCTTTTGGTCTCTTTTTCTTCTGAAACAAACCAGACCTTTATCTTATATGACCACAGTGTGGTGATGTTATTTGACAGGTTGCTCAGCCGGTGTATGTGACGTTGATCCGGTGGGCGTATGATGGGGAGCTTGAGGACACATACCATGAGGTCAGTCAATATTTCATCTACATAAATTCCAAGAAATGTATCTACAGGCATTTTGTCAATGTCAGATACTATTTTAAGTTCTCGTTATTCATAAACTTGGCCGATATCCAGCCCATGTCTTCATGACTGTTGGTTAAAACTGTCTTAAATAAAGAAAAATGGAATAAGTAATGGCTGCAGGTATACAAGTGTCCGTCCATAGTCACGAGTATAACACAGGAAATCCTTATACATGTTATCCGTTGTATTTAACTCAAAGCTCAAACTTTGCTGTGGTGGATGTATGGTAAATCTATTTGGGGGTCATTTTTGTAGTTCTTTGTGGCGTCTGACCCGACAGTAAAGGATGACAGACTGTGGGTGGACAAATACAGCACTAGGAAATCCATGATACCCACATTTATGTCAGGTGACCAGGCCAGGAAGGTTAGTGACACGTGAGCAGGGAGAAGAACGTTCAATATCTGCATGTTGGGCCCAGCACCTCGGGTGATGTCAATCTTAGCAAACTAATATCCTGTCAACACCCCTCAATTGTATTTGTCGCTATACGATCTTACTTCAATTGGATATTATGAGTGAAGATTTAATAGCATTATCACGGTCACATTTGGATTAATCCAATTGTGGTCGGGGAAGGAGAATAGGTTCTTCTTCTCCATTTACCCCTAGGTTGATATCACAAACCAGTCCATATATCTACCCCGCATTACGGTGCCAATTGGCTAGACGGCTGCATCATCAAAGGATATCCCACCATCTTGGTGTCTGATTTGGCTGAGCCAACCAAAAGGCCCTGACCTTGTTGTCTCCTTCTAGCCATTATGAAACTACATGTACATCAGAATTGGTCAATGATTGCGTCATTGCAAGCCAGTTAGATGCTTTAGCGATATATCTAAATCGGGAAGCAGAAGTATTTTAAATCGACTGAGGTGATGTTGCATTACATACAGTGCGCAGCATTGAGAATGTGACTTTATGCCATCTTGCCATCTATTTACATTGTGACCACTTGTAGTGTGATGTCGCAGACACCTGGTCACTTTATCCGATTTCATTCCTGGCATTTGTCATGGTTGCTAGACTACATTGACGAATCCAGCATATTAGTCCAGAATTCTCCACCTGAAAAGCCTTTAGCAAATATATCAGGTTGTTTGTTCTATCAATATTTGGTTTACTCTATAAACTTAAATCCTGCTAGTACAGTACATCCTCTAGTATCCAATCACTCTATTCAAATTCCATTGTCCCAAACTTTGTGGACGAAATACAAGAGTCTCAATAGATTTGATCGCCATTAAAATAATGAAATGTTGAATTTATATGCATGATTTCGGCCCATTTTATCAACTTTCTGTTCTGATAAATTTGACCAGTGCCTGATATTATTGTGAGAAAATTCACTTCCTGTGATTGATGTGTTATATGATTCACCATACCCGAGAACAATCACTTTTGCTTTGTTTCTGTATTCTCCCTGAACTGGACAGAAAATCTTGTCTTAACTGGACAGAAGCCACTATCTATTTGATTCTTGGTGAATTGGAGGGATTTGTTTATAGGTTGAGTGTGGAAGTGACTACCTCTTCTCAGCTTTATTTCTTATGTGTTCACTATTTCAGTTCCTATTGACAGGCAAGTCCATCAATTTCCTGCGACAAGTTTGTCAGGACAGGACACCAATCAAAGGGAGAGAAGCGGCCATGGAAATGGACATGAGTCAAGGTTATTATGTCCCCCTGCGTGTCTGTAATACATGTATATAAATCCCTGTAATCATACTGTATAGTTTGTAGCACAGTGAAAAGGAGGGTTCAGTATTACTTTAAAGTAACTTTAGTAACTGTAAAACTTGGATATACTTGGTGGTCGTCTCCAATCGTTCAAACTGTGTTTGTTGTTGTTGTTTTTCAGGTGCTGAGTCAATGTTCTCCCAGGACATGAACAGTGTATTCCAGCAGATGATAGACTCGGTGTATAAGGAGACCAGTCAACACTTGCTACATGTCCTCCACAAAAAGTACAAGTTCCTCGACCATCTCAAGGTGATCACACATACTAGCCACTCTTCCGTTGAATTTCAATTAGGAATCTTATTATTGCAACACCCCCTTGCATGGTTGTCACTTAGCTAGATGGTCAGTCATCGTTGGGTGGGTTGGGTCAACTTTCAGTGTCTGGATGGAGGACCGGATAAATGTAGGACTTTTGGGTTGGGAAGGGGGGGGGGGGATTAAGAATAATGACTGTCAATATATGTCCACATTTGCACGCTGTTTCTTCACCGTACCGTACTGATAATATTTATGGTATATCTGACATCACGTGACTGTCGTGAAAATTGAACTAAGTGCTCCACTCAATGTTTCAGGCTATGAGAAGATATCTGTTGTTGGGTCAAGGGGATTTCATCAGGCATCTCATGGACTTGCTGGAGTAAGTCATGACTTTTCTACCCGCATAACCATCTTTCGTCTGTGTTGTATTGAACATTCTCATTTAGAGATTTGACTATGAACTTGATGGTGAAAATGAGATGATCAACTTAATTTAAACTGATTATTCTTCTGCTGTAAAGTTTGGAGAAAGAAACTGGAAATTTTTCATTGACCTGAGGGGAGTTTAGTGTTAATTGTTTTGTTTGCGGAGATAATCTTACATTAATCTCTTCATTATAATTGTAACAGGAAAACTGTAATTATAGTGAAGGTTAAGTGTCCGTTCTATATTGGTGCAGTATAGTCCTATATGTATATCAACTGATTAGATCAATGTATCAGTCAAGTTTTGACCTGAACTATGATATCATTATGTACAGGAGCAAACAGTCACAGAATGGCCATGGGCAAATGAACAGAATAAGCATGGATGAATTTGTCGCAAACTGTTACACATGTGTTAAACGAGTTAACGTGATTACTTGATGTCTCTATTACCACATTGCCTTTGAATTTTGTTTCAGAGAAGATTTGGCGAAACCAGCGGGTAACTTGTACCTACACAACTTGACTGGCATCTTAGAGACCGCCATCCGGGCCACCAACGCTCAGTTTGATGATTCAGACATCCTTAAGAGATTAGACGTCCGTCTGCTGGAGGTAAGAAAATGATATCTCCACTTAACAGGAGACCACCCCGTGGGGCTTCCGGGGATTGACCTGGGGTGTTGCCGTTTACAATCCAGGTCATGAGATTGATTTGAGGTGTGGAAATATTGTTTAAAGCGATGTTAAATCATATTCATTCACCCACTCACTTACCAGGAGACCAAATTCAATTTCTTGAGACCTGGGATAGATTGGACAGCATATTTGGTTGTGTTTGTTAACAGAAGAAACGAGAGTTGAGAATGCATGTTACCAGTCATGCCAGTATATGTAATATGCTTCAATGGTTCGGTACTGTTGTCATATCCTAGAAGAATAGGCTGATACCTTGTTTGGTCATAAGGTATCAGAATGGTTTGAGGATATAATTCATGGCCACTGCTAAATCTTTAAGAATGCTTATGTCTGCAGTGACTCCCATAAGATTTGTTGTTGTATTTTTTTAGCCTACCGATTAGAATATACAATATCGGAACTGGCTATCAGTATGTATTCTAATGTGGGAGAGGACACGAACATAGCAATACCATTCTCAGCTACCCTATTTCTTCTAATTTATCGAACAGCATTTTTAGACTTAGAAGCAGAAAAAAATCCATCTTTATGTCAGCTGAGGCTAAATACTGTGGCATGGATAGGTTATGTATCCCAAGAACTGGAAAGATAGCTAGTGAAATTTGTAGAAAGTTTGCAGAATTTCTCTCCACAGTGGACTGAAGTTAAGTTTTGCTGTCTGAATAATTAGAAGAAATAGGGTAGTCTGAACTAGATCCTCAATCTCCCAGCTAATGCTGTGAGTAAATTTTTGTTAAATAGTATTGATGTGTGTATAAATATTGTTTGGTCAGGTTTCCCCGGGTGATACAGGCTGGGATGTTTTCAGTCTGGACTACCATGTGGACGGCCCCATTAGAACGGTGAGTACTCAGGGCTATATTGAGCATGCTTTTATAACTCTTTCCCCCATAGAAGCGGGTTTTGATGACTTGTGTAGATCCCCATGTAAGCGTGTTTTGACGGGTGTTCGCCTAACCCCTTGAAGACAGATTTTGACGTGTCACTGAGTTTCCATGCGATGGATTATTTTTGCAATTTTTTGCACTTACTTTGAGTAAAACCTGATTAAAACTATACATTTTCAGAAAGCCAAAATTTCAATAAATCTGACTATATGGACTGTTGGTATGTTTTTTATTAAGGGTAAAATGAAATCTGGAGAGGAACAGAAATAATCGATGGAAAATGCGCGATTTGACACCAAATGTGTTTGGTGTGCTCCAAGAGAAACGTTCATAAAATAGTAAAATCTGCTTCCAAATTCCTGAATATTTCACGTAACGCGAGCATAAACTACCAAAGTATCTAACATTGATGACTAACTCGTCAAATCTGCCCATCTGAGTTTATTTTACATATTTTCCCAGGACCATCTACGCCGTAAATGTTTGCCCACCATTCTCCTGCATTCTTTCTCGGCCTGCCTTTTCTAGACAGTGACAATAGCGACCACGTGCAAACAAACCCTGTTCCTCCAATCACGCCGGGCCTCTGAAAGGTTACTCAGCCTTGGCCAATCAGTGATGCTGTTTTATTCTCACCTTATGAATATTTATTAGCGTCTTCATTCTCCTTTGCGGAAGTATATGAGATTATAACAGTTATAGCTCGTTCTATACCTGCCATCTCGTGATGTCACTGCCAAATCCCGAATCTATGAAGAATTAGCTACACAACCATATATGATAATAAAAAAATGGCAGCATGGAAAGCAGGAAGTAAACGCAGCGAAACAGTGCTAAAATGCGACAATTTCTTTGCTTTTTTCGTGATTTTCAACAGACAGAAAGCAGAGATAACACATTATCTCATTAGATTACTTATTTTTAGAATAAATGTTGCTGATATTGGTATAAAACAAGAACAAATTACGTAGAATGGGTCTGGGAGACCATTGGTAAATATTTCTCCACATGACATGGGACATACACAAGATATTTTACATCCCTGAAATAGTATGAAACTTGAAATGAGTCCATGGGTTAAAGACCCACGCCATTACAAATCTGTTATGGGTCAGAGAGCAAAAATTCTCCACAAGTCTAAGGGGGAAAGAGTTAATAGGAAGGTACTTTTCCAACACTTGTATGTAGTAAATCTATGCTGTAAATCATGAAAAATAACCTGGGATTCTATTGGATACGGTAATTCCCCTAATAATTCGATCATCGGAAGTGCAACAAAAATGGCTTATATCCGGGAATATTCTTGATGGCACCAGCTACAAAGTGTCACATTTTGTCATTATATTGTTTTTCTTCAATTTGAATGAAGAATGGGAATGTCACTTTTTCTCTGTGTTTGAATAATAGAGTTGAAAAGTGAACGTGCTGTGATTGAATTATTAGAGAAAACTTATTAAGAATGATACATGTTTGTTCATCCTAAAAGAGGACCTGGAAGACTGAATTTCTCTGTCATGTCTGTGGCACCCCCTATTGGAGCGATTCATTTCACAGACATTCCAAGGGATCTGATGTCTCTCCCTTAATGTCTGAACAAGATATTTTTGGCGATACTTCAGAGATGATTTTCCCACAGCATTGGGAATTGGCATAGCAGCGAGCATTGATCCACATTGATCCAGAATTTCATTGAAATTCATTCAGATCCAGCTTTCATTAAAATTCCCCAATACCCCCTGTGTTATTTTCAATGTATGACATCATAAGAACTAGCATGTTTTCATTAACTGAAATTTATTTATTATTACTGAAGTTCATAGAATAGATTTTGCTGATTTTGACTCTGTTCAGAACCTCACTGGCGAAACCTTTGTTCATCTGCTGCACACATAATAGTCCGAGCTTCCTATGAACCTTCACGCCAGACGACGGATAATTTCTAAAGATTGTCTGGCTAGAGTCAGAGTTCTCTCCCATATAATAAACGCAAAATGGGAGCGACCACGGGCTTGCGCGACCTCATCCCAGTAAATAATATTTTTAAAAAATATTCGGCCGTTCTACAACACTTTATAGCTCACATATATTTATTGTCCTCCGCCACGAAGTGGTGGGAGGACTTGGAAATGCTAGCCGTCCGTCCGTCCGTCCTTCCGTCCATCCGTCCGTCCGTCCGTCGTGCCGTCCGTCCGTCCGTCCGTCCGTCCCACATCTTGTGAATGCGATATCTTGAGAACAATTCGACCAATCGACTTCAAACTTGAGAAGGTGCTTCACATCAGTTAGACGGCCATTGGTATTGATTTTCACTGCGGTACGTAATCCAAGATGGCCGCCATCGACCATATTGGATTCTGTCCATCCCACATCTTGTGAACGCGATATCTGAAGAACAATTAGACCAATCGACTTCAAACTTGAGAAGGTGCTTCACATCAGTTAGACAGCCATTGGTATTGATTTTCACTGAGGTACGTAATCCAAGATGGCTGCCATTGACCATATTGGATTCCATCCGTCTCGGATCTTGTGAACGTGATATCTCGAGAACAATTTGACCAATCGACTTCAAACTCGAGAGGGTGCTTCACATCAGTTAGACAGCCATTGGTATTGATTTTCACTGAGGTACGTAATCCAAGATGGCCGCCATCGACCATATTGGATTCTGTTTGTCCCACATCTTGTGATTGCGATATCTCAAGAACAATTCCACCAATCGACTTCAAACTTGAGAAGGTGCTTCACATCAGTTAGACAGCCATTGGTATTGATTTTCATTGAGGTAGTATGTAATCCAAGATGGCTGCCATTGACCATCTTGGATTTCACTCACCCATATTGTACACATCTGAGTTGTGAACGCGATATCTTGATCTGTTGCATTCATCGATTATAAACCTCACCATTTACAAATCCATATACAACTACAGACTTACATTCCAGTGTTACACTACCCATTACTGCTTCCCAAACCTCAAATTGTCTCAACAATTCCAGATAAACGTCTCTTTCCACATACACATATCCACTTTCCAAGTTATGTTTAAGGAGATATTGGAAGCGTATATGCTGCATGCTCTCAAACAGGCTACTTGGCGGAGGACCTGCTAGCTACTCAGCTTGTTAATGAATAATTTCCCTTCACTGTCAGCCCAAATTTAACAAGATCCGTTTCGTTCTTCGTCTATTACAGTATCAACAACTTTGCTTTCATTTCATTTGCTTCAACGAAACCACAACTGACCCAGTTTCCCATTTGGAATGAGGTAGAAGTTAAAAGCGCTGAACTTGTGAAGAATGTGATGGATCTTGTTAAATTTGGGCTGACAAAGAAGGGAAATTATTTATTAATAAATAAATGTGAGTTAAGTGTTGTAGAACGGCAGAATATATTTTAAAAATAATATTTACTGGGATGAGGTCGCGCTACCCTGTGGTCGCTCACCTTTTGCATTTTTTGTATGGGAGAGAACTCTGACCCTACCCAGACAACCTCTCAGAAATTAGCCGTTGTCTGGCATGAAGGGTCATAGGAAGCTCTGACTACACACATAAGTGTAGTCTGCCACTGTCAGACTCTGTGACCTCCTAACCTATCGGTATAACACCCTCTGATTGCAGTGGTTTGTAATATGCAGTGCACATGCACTGTCCTCATCAATTTTGTTTGACATAGGAAGCATGTATCTGCATTTAAGAGAGATGGAAAATGCATCTAGTATATATTATAGAAGAATGAAGAAGTTGGCTGCTAAACTATTTGACGACACATGATACAGTGTCTTGTTTAGCTGTGAAATCATGAGCCCACTCCACTACGTTCAGTGACTGACAGTGCTGATTGGCTGAGAGCCATGCACACAAAATCTGCGCACCACATTTTTAACCCCAATGCAATCAGAGGGTATACCTGACAGTAGAACAACCTGATTCCATGAGAATGACATCAGTGATGGCTTTCCTGAAGTGATGAGCAGCTAATGTAGATTACTTTCAACGCGATATTTTGTCATTGTAGCATAAAAAGTCTTAAAGGTGAACTGCAAAGCTTTTAATTTTATCTAAATTGTTGCTTATATACATCTTGTCTTATGTGACATAACTTTTATACGTTTTTGGGGCAAATATAGTTTGCAAAATTGTACTAATAACAATATTTAAGTTATCCTGTTATAAATCCGTCTTGAAAACTTGCATCGCTTGTCTCTCTTGGATTGTAGAACGTTATGACGTTATAGTGGTCCCCTTCATTCAAGTTTTATTCAAACGTGACGTCATGCTACGTCGGATGAATGAACGAGGACCACTATAACGTCATGACGTTCCAAAAACAACGGGAGGCAAGCGATGGCGTTTTTAAAAGTTCTGGCTCTCGGTATAAGTTTTGACTTCTCATATACCCAAAATAAAACAATAACCCACAGAACTATTACCACACATAATTGTAATAACTATAGAAGTTCTTGTTTTATGACATTTTAACAGAACATTGGAAAGCTTTTCAGTTCACCTTTAACATACTGTGTCAACATGATAAATCAGGGTTATTTTTATTACAGGTATTCACTCCAGAGTGTATCATCATGTATTTACGAGTGTTCAACTTTTTGTGGAGGGCCAAAAGAATGGAGTACATCCTTGCCATGATCTGGAAGAACCAAATGTCCATGGACCGGATCATAATTCAAATACCAGGTAATGTCCGGGTCATAATTTGGATATCAGGTAATGTCCAGGTCATCACTGATATACCAGGTAATGTCCAGGTCATAATTCACATACCAGGTAATTTCTGGGTCATAATTCAAATACTAGGTGATGTCCAGGTCGTAATTCAAATACCAGGTAATGTCCGGGTCATAATTCAAATACCAGGTAATGTCGGAGATCATAATTAAATATCAGGTAATGTATGGGTCATAATTCAAATACCAGGTAATGTCCAGGTCTTAATTCAAATACCAGGTAATATCTGAGTCACCATTCAAATACCAGGTAATGTCCACTCATTCAAATACCAGGTAATGTCCAGGTCATGATTGAAATACCAGGTAATGTCTAGCTCATAATTCAAATATCAGGTAATGTCCGGCTCATAATTCAAATATCAGGTAATGTCCGGTTCAAAATTCAAATACCAGGTAATATCCGGGTCATAATTCAAATACCAGAATACCAGGTAATATATGGGTCATCTTTTGAATACCAGGTAATATCTGGGTCATCTTTTGAATACCAAGTAATATCTGTTTCATCTTTTGAATACCAGGTATTGTCATAATTCTGGCAATGGAAAATTTCTACAATGAA
Organism: Hanleya hanleyi; assembly: GCA_036873755.1. Taxonomy (NCBI): domain Eukaryota; kingdom Metazoa; phylum Mollusca; class Polyplacophora; order Lepidopleurida; family Hanleyidae; genus Hanleya; species Hanleya hanleyi. The sequence continues at coordinate 35,336 of JAVTVY010014953.1, forward strand.
TCTGGTGTTGGTTTTACGGTTGTGTACAACTTGACATTGCAGATAATTGTCTTCTGATCTTTTCTTTTGCCCGACAAATGCAGACACTTTGATTTTATTGAAGCCAAACATTTACCATGCACGTTGTTTGGATAGTATTTACTATATTGTGCATGTATCCTGGTTGAGTCCAGGTACTCCAAGGCTCCTGTACATGTCTGCGATTCCAAAGGGTCATGATTTGTAAGTTGTTTCACTTATGAAGCCAGCTGTTTGAATGATAGATTTATTTCCAGTCTCATTTAGCTACCAATGGATTTGATAGCTCTGATCTGAAATTCTTAGTAAATGCATAGTTTGGTCTGTTGAAGCAAGGATTCCATGTAAAAAAATTGAAATAGAAATAGATTTTTTGGCAATTCACACAGTCACTTTAGCTAAAATTTCAGAAAAAAATAAATAAAATATAAAATTTGAACTATTTCAGGTTTTGAAGTGGCATAATACAGATATTTTTTTATCCAAAAGATTGGATTTTCTACGGGGACATAAAAATATTCATGCTTGTATAGAAAGGTATGGGTTGACCCTAAGCGGATCACAAACCGGCCTCAGAGATGGTACAGTATGTATATACTTGTGTTTTAGAGTTAATGGAAGTGAAGCACCAGTGGCACATACTAGCCACTGGTGGGTGGTCGAGTGGGCACGGGTTCCTGTTGCTTCAGTGCATTTTGCTGAGAAGCAACAGGAACTTGATAATGTGATGTCTAGCACTGTAATATCACTTGTATTTATTGCACTATGTAAGCGTCCTGTCCGTGTCTAGTGTGCTGTCCTCACTGTTTTATAGGGTGGATGGAGGGTGTCTGGTTCCATGCTGTTTCAAATATTTCTTCTTTGAAGTAGCAGGAACCCAACTTGGCTGGGTGGTGCTTAGTTGATTCGTCGTGATATGACTGAAATAATGTTGAAAGCGACGTTAAATCCTATTCACTCACTTACATCCTATTAGCCACTCAGATGGTACAGTATGTATATGGTTGTGTTGTAGAGTTACTGGGAGTGAAGCACCAGTGTCACATACTAGCCTCTGTTATGGTACAGTATATATATGGTTGTGTTGTAGAGTTACTGGGAGTGAAGCACCAGTGTCACATACTAGCCTCTGTTATGGTACAGTATGTATATGGTTGTGTTGTAGAGTTACTGGGAGTGAAGCACCAATGTCACATACTAGCCTCTGTTATGGTACAGTATGTATATGGTTGTGTTGTAGAGTTACTGGGAGTGAAGCACCAGTGTCACATACTAGCCTCTGTTATGGTACAGTATATATATGGTTGTGTTGTAGAGTTACTGGGAGTGAAGCACCAGTGTCACACTAGCCTCTGTTATGGTACAGTATGTATATGGTTGTGTTGTAGAGTTACATGTACTGGGAGTGAAGCACCAGTGTCACATACTAGCCTCTGTTATGGTACAGTATGTATATGGTTGTGTTGTAGAGTTACTGGGAGTGAAGCACCAATGTCACATACTAGCCTCTGTTATGGTACAGTATGTATATGGTTGTGTTGTAGAGTTACTGGGAGTGAAGCACCAGTGTCACATACTAGCCTCTGTTATGGTACAGTATACTATGGTTGTGTTGTAGAGTTACATGTACTGGGAGTGAAGCACCAGTGTCACATACTAGCCTCTGTTATGGTACAGTATGTATATGGTTGTGTTGTAGAGTTACTGGGAGTGAAGCACCAGTGTCACACTAGCCTCTGTTATGGTACAGTATGTATATGGTTGTGTTGTAGAGTTACTGGGAGTGAAGCACCAATGTCACATACTAGCCTCTGTTATGGTACACTATGTATATGCTTGTCTTGTAGAGTTACTGGGAGTGAAGCACCAGTGTCACATACTAGCCTCTGAGATGGTCCATTTCATTCAACAAGTCCAGTACTACATCAACTTTGAGGTGAGCCACATAACTAGACACAGGTGTTGTCATTGTTCACCTGTGCAGGGGGCACAAAGGACAGTTCGACAAATAGATTTTCTGTGGTATGCCTTAAAATTCAAAAGAAGCCCCAAGAAAGTTTGGAGCTATGTAAGAAAACAATAAGATTGTGGTTCACCTTTCAAATGCCTCCTGCAAATAAAATGATATCTACAGTACTGACTATTTATTTAATTTTCCCAGCTTTTTCCATGGAATGCATGGCTAAAATTGGCATATATAGAAAACATCATATTTATCATGAAAGTATTATTTGTTTAATTACAGCTGTCACAAAAAATGTGTTCGGATCTTCCGTGACACAGATTCAGAGGATATAAAAACTCAATGATATAGGATTTTCACTTTGATAAAAAATGTACCAAATTAGTAGTTGTTCCATAGTGAACTGCTATACTTGTAGAATGAGTGCTGGACTGAAATGCTTCAATTTGATTAGTTTTATGTTAACAAAGTCCTTAATATCGAAGTTCGGCGAAAGCAGTAGTTTCTCTAGCTCTTTTGATGAGCTAACAATAGGCCCCATAAATACACCTGTCCGACAAACCATATTGAGTTCAGGAAAACAAGCAGTATTGTTAATAAAGTCACAGCGAGTATTGGACAACGTGCCACATTATATGTCGAAATAACCCTGTGCTGTGGTTGTAGAGATACAGATATAGCAAAGTTTCCAGATTGCCTCCTTTATTCCTATCAAATGTTAAGTCTGCTCAGATGTTTGGATGGATGTGCAGGGCTTTGTGTTTAGCGCGAGTGTTAGCTCACCTGCACGCAAACACTCGCGCTTACGTAAACTGTCCTATTTTATATTGTATTTATTGTATTATATTGCAACCACTCGTCTGACTTTCAAATACCCTCTCCTAAATATTTTGACGTGGGCTATTTTTAGCTCGCGTACTTAATTCTAAACACGAAGCCCTGATGTGATTGAATCATCAGGACATTTACTGAACAATGGCTATTGAGTATGTGACATACATGACAATGAGTAGGTGACCCAAGTATTATCTCCTCCACTGGTGAAGAGTTCCTCTCACTGTTTGATTGCTTTGTTCAATATCAGGTGTTGGAATGTTCGTGGGATGAGTTATTAACCAAGGTACAGGATGCAGAGGATCTGGACTACATCATCGCTGCTCACGAGGTCTTCCTCGACACAATCAACGCCAGATGTCTCCTCGATACAGAATCACGGGTAGGCTGACAAACAGATTCTGCATCACTCTTAGAGTCTAATTGCTGTTCGGGGTGAGGTGGGCAGGTGTTTAGGTATCTAGGGTTGTCTCCCAACAGTGTCACATTTGTACTGTGTAGAAGCTTCAGTGAAGGGTTTGTACACAACTCTGTAAAGCTTTGAAAATGACATTCAAGGCCTTGAAAAGCCCTGAAAAATAGGAAGCTGTACCAAAGACCTTGAAAATGTGAATTTCTTGTCATTTCAGTTGTCAAGTTGGAGAGATAGTTTCAATGTCCTTTGCTGTCTGTTGGCAAATTAATCCTATCATAGCGATTTATTCTTTAATCACCCAAAAAGAATTTCCAAGTCTAATCGAAAGACATGACATGAACAATATATTTGTTGACAGTACATCCATATTTCTGTTTAAGTACAAAAATTCAGAAAATTGGTCTGTATAGCTTCAATGATGCTGGAAGTAATATGCCTTGAAAACAAGAACTAGTACCTTGAAAATTGAGAGCTTCAAGGTGTACAAAGCCTGTCAGTGACACTGTAAAAGGTTCAAACTTAAAACAAAACTTCTAGCTAAAGCATTGGATTATCGAAAGGGGATGACGACTCCCAAATAAATTTGTTTCAGTTTTGGTTCAAGCTTTATTTATCAAAGTTCAATCTATCCAAAACAGGATAATATAATCTCCCCTCATTGAAACTATTTTGGTTTATAATATATGATGTCTGTAACATAATATATGATGTCTGTAAATGTAATTTACCATTGCGGTAATTTTCCTAATTATTGAACTTCCAAATTTAATTCAGGCCTCAGAGTGTTCCTGTATTTTTCAGATTTATCTATATTTTCGTATATTTGCTCAAAATCTCCTATATTTCTGCAAAAGCTAACTGGAACTAATCAGTTTCCACCTCTGCTGACGCTCTTGTTCTGTCTGTTAAGGTAATGGATATACTGGTTTCAGTAAAATCCAATCCATGGAGCTGCACCCACATTAAAACTGACTCGAAACTGTCACTGAAGTTTCTCAAGTTCAATATCTTGGGGTAGAAGGTAGTTGTAAACCATAAAGTTTGGGGACTTTTTGTCGTTTGCTTTACATTTGAGTAAGCATGCATAACTGGCAAAATCAACATCAACTCATACTTGCATCTATTTCGAGATATGTGTCTCGAATTCTCACTAAAGACCGTAAGATATAGTCAAGAAATCACCCCATGAAATTGTATAAGAATTCTTCTATATACTCATATATTTCTGGGAAATTTTCCTATATTTCTCCTAGTTTTTCATGGAAAACCTCCTATATTTTCTCCTATTTTTTGCTGTTGGGCACTCTAACCCCTGTTAATCCGAAAACGGCCAATTTATCCTTTGTCATGATTTTCTCCCATCTCAATGAAACAAAAATGCAGTATTTTCAATATACCTGTGAAACAATAAATTGGCCAGGAAATATTTGTGATTGACAGTAATTTATCACTGGCATTCTGGTGTAAGACTGTTGTTGTGTACATGTGTATGACCAGTTATATGTTCTCCTGTGGGCAGATTGCCTGTTACCACCTGTTTATGTAGAGAACTTGTGCAGTTGTTATTTATGCATTGTTGTTGTCGTCATTGTTCAGGGTATCCTGACTCAGCTGAGGACGATATTTGATCTGATCATCCAGTTCCAGGCAGCCCAGAGTAGATTCTATAATGCTGTGGAGCAGGAAGTCAATGCTAGACAACACTTCACTGGAAAACTACAGAGGAAAACAGCTGAGGTACAGTAATCCGTCTAATAATTTAATTTTTCTATCAAAATTCAGTTACTCCCAATTTTGGAGTTAAAAACTCCAATCAGCTTTCAATAAATTTGATCACTTTCTAAAATCATTGCAATAACAAAGAAATAATGGATTATCTGCATGATTTTGAACCATTTTGTGAACTCCGGATCTGTTCTAATAAATGTGATTCCCCCTGAGTTTATACAAAATTTTCTTGTGCAAAATTTTCCTGTGATTAAATTATCAGAGGGATTACCATAAAGACAAAGATGCAGGCCTGGTCGTGATGAAACAGTCTCCTGGATCCCTTGGGGCAAGCAAATCGCTCACCTCAAAATAGCTCGCCTAAAGGCAGTTGGGAGAGCAAATGAATTTTCACCAAATAAATGAACAAATGCTGTTGTTTTGTGTCACGAACTGTTTTCCAACTTCAGTTATGTCCCCAGTTTAAGAAAGTCTTCAGTTCGACCTTGCTTCCCTTAGCTTTGACATGTTCGATAGATGCAGCCATGGCGAATATAATTAAAATTAATAGACGATGCAGAAACATCTTCACCTGTCGTCACGCCAACATGGCACCTCAAAGTCACGTAGTCATAGCAATGGCTGAAGTCCCATAGAATATTGCGAGAAGACAGCTATGCGCATGACCCATTATCGCACTTCCTGCTTGGTAGTGCTCCAGTGATACGTTTTCGAATTGGCCGTCATAAATGAAAATTTGAACTTTGGGACGAGTGATACATCAGTCGCCTTAACCGACTTGGGCATGTGTGGGCACGAGCGCGAGCAATCGCTCGCCTTATATGGCCAGGCCTGAGAGCCAAATTAAAATTTTGTTTCCGGACAATAACTTGTGATAACCTTTAGGGATTCTTCCAAATTTGGTATGTGGGTACCTTGCCTCAAGATCTTGCTTGGGCTTAGTTTTTGATGCCGATACACCTTTAGGTGACGCCACCTGTCGGCCGAGTTAAAATTTTTATTCTGGAAAATAACTTCTGATAACCTGCCCGGATTAGGACAAATTCAGTAATTGTGGGCACCTTGCCACTGGATCTCACTTGGGATTGATTGCTCTCCTTGCCGGGTATGAAACATTACGGTTCAAGGTCAAGTCAATTGTTTCGACGTCGGGAGACTTGACTCATCATAGTTTTATAAAGTCTTTCTTACTTCGGCTAGAACTTTTTGTCAGAGTCCTACTTCCAGCACTTCCAGGACACTTCCAGTGAATGTTTACTTCATTCATATGAGTTGAAAGATCTTCAGATTTCATGGGTGTAGTAATATAATTTAAGTGATAATTTATTGCATTTGCTTTATGTTTTCAGGGAGACTGGGGAATGACAGAAGAGGATGAACGACTTGAGGAAGATAGAAAGACAAATTTTCTCAAGTCCATCATCCCTTCCACCCGTCCACAATTACAAGTACTGGCCACGTCATACAGGGTAAACTCTTCACTACAAAGCTGAAGTATTGCTGAACGTGATTTTAAACTGTAATTCTCTCTTCCTGACTACAGGGTAAAATATCAAGTTTAGGGAAGCACAATTGCCTATTATATAAGCATTGGGAAAGGCTTAATAAAAGTATGTAAGGCCGCTTTATGAGTGATTGCACCGCTTCGCTGAACCACAGCAATCTTCCCGGGGATAACATGTGGAAATACAGGAAAATTATCATGGACATATCTTATTCACTTTAGGTAGCTGATTATCAAATATTTGATGCAGAATATTTATAAGCCAGTGATTATTTTGTTTAGGTTAGGCTTCACAGGTACTGACATTTCTTTTTACCCCTCAGCCCTATGATAATTTCTTGATTTTTATTAAAAAAAAATTATTATTTATTGATGGCTCAGCTTTTGCACTGTTATCTATGCCCATCAACATGTTCTTGTCCACTGAATATCTGCAGATCTATCAAGTCGGGCCTGACAAAACTTTGGTGAGAGCTTCCTGAATGTTGACTGATGAAATGATTAGATTTTCAGATGGCTATGATGATTTCATGATTTTTAATTTTTTTTTTTATTATTATTTATTGATGACTTCGCTTTTGCACTGTTATCTATGCCCATCGGGAACCCTTGGTTGCATGTTACATTGTGAATTTTGAAGGTTCTCTGATACAAGAAAGCCTGGTCCATTCAAGATTCTCATTGAATGAACGACAGCATTTTTCTTTAATTTTGCTATTAAATCATTATATTCTACATCATATGATATATCCTAAAACTTTTGCATGAACCATATTTGTGTCCACACATTTAACTGGTACAACATAATGCTTCAATTCTTGTCACCAAAAAATTCTTGAAATCCTTTCAAATTGAACAACTACAACACTTTCGTCTTTTGTTTCATTTGGGCGCCCATATGTTTTCTGGAACTAAATTGGCTCTAGATGCAGCCCTGATCCTACTTGACTAAAAAAACAGGCTGAGGGGTTCACGCACCTTTTAGGTGCTTGCCTGCAATTCATGTTTTTACTCCTCAGCCCTACGGGCTCAGGAGTATTATTGTGGCCCTAGCAGTGTGTCTGTTCGTCTGTCCGAGCCGTATCTCGAAAACTATTGCAAGGAAGTTCTTGAAACTTACAGGTTGTGATCCTTTTATGTTTTACTTGTGCCTTTGAAACTTTCAGGTCTAACCGGTCATTAATTATCTTTTTACATTTTTTTTTTATTTTTCTACCATTTTCCAGTCTTCTAAAAAGGGATCTCCAAGTATGCATACATTAGGCCTACTTTCATACTGATTTACATACACTTACTGGCATGTAGCCTATCAAGAGCTCCATAGTAAAGTTGTATGTCTGCCATTGGTTCATTCAGTGTAGTGCAGGACTCATTTGCATATTCAGTAGTATGGTATTGTCAGTGACTCATTCATATGGAATGTATGAACACATTACTTAGATCTAATGTAGATCCAGCAGTTTTGCTTCTTTGGAGCTTCTTACTATTACAGTGACAGTCAACACCCACATTTTAAAACCAGCAACATGGTATTAAGTCCTGATATCTTATTTATTTGTGCATTTGGCTAGAAAGTGTTACACCAAACACTGGCAAGGAAGAGGGCTTAATTATCATATCATAGAACTCAATGAACCACTCCCCTTCACAGCTGGGCTTAAATTAAAAAGGTGTACATGTATATCCGAGACTCAAAACTTAAAAAAAAAAATGTATATATATATATTTTTTTCTTCCCTAAATCTGTCAAAGAAAATGAAATGTTTACAGTTCGAAAACTCATGGGAACAATCTCGCTGATTTCCCGGACTGAGTGGCAATCGGGAGTCCTCAAAATTTGTAACACGGCAAAGTAACACGAGGGTTCCCGACGCTAGAAAAAAATGGCGGCCCTGCTGTGTTTTTGTCAGGAAGAAGAACCGTAAATGGCCACTGTGCCAAATAAATAAGAACGGATTAGGATTCATCTCAGGTTGCCAATGGGGTGAACTCTTCAAGCACGTTTGCAGTACGGTATAGTTATCGAGAATAAATATTTGTCTCTTTTCTGATTGATGTACGTCCATCGCGGGAGCGCAAAGCAAAGGCATGAATTGAAAATTCCGTCGGAGACAACAACAACGGCAGCGGCCGGTTGAAGTGGTAACAACGGGCCGGTAACAACAGGTGATCTGTGATAACGTTTTTTCGTTAATATATTAATTATCATTCATTGTCTATTTGATACCGAGTCACGTCGAGAGAAGTCATACATTTTGGCTATAATTTTTAGAAATATGGAGGGAAGAGGTAGCTGTCTAAGCGAAGACGGCAGTGTGGACCGGTGGAGCCGACGATCAATCCGACAGCCCTGGGGTTAAACAACAACAACATCAACGACAAGTTCAACCTCCCCACAGCGCATGCTCCATTTCGCAGGCTCCATTACCATCCCTGCCACCAATAGCGGAAGTTGACCTTTACTACGTTGCTATGACGTATAGGGGAAACCAACCAACGCACGGTTCAGTTTGAATCGAGCCGAACAACTCTTTTAGTGTTGCACATGAGCGAACTACTTTCCATATGCTCTGTCCAGATAAACAGGGAAAATTATCTCCAGATAATTCTTTTTAAGGCTAGGTATGCTTAATATTAATTTAATTAATTTGGGATAGAACAAGCCCTTCGGGGTTTTATTCCCGCCAAATGCTGTATACTGATTTATACACAATATTACATCTGGTGAATAAAGTACTGATACTGATACTGATAGGTCAACAGAGGTATTATGCAGACTTGAAAAGTAATCGAAATGTTCGGTATACATCTATTTTACTATATATGATGTCACTTCCGGCGATGTGCGCGAAGGCCCTGAATCCGGTCCAAAAATCTGACTGGTGGCTGGGGTGTTATTAGACCCCCAGCGAGGTGGTTGCGACAAGTTACGCTTATCAGTGGTTCTTGGGCAAATCCGTCATGTAAGGCACATACAATAGGTGACTACATGTGGGGAACCATTCAACCAAGGAGTGAAAAGGGCCAAGTATATTGCACGCAAAGTGTTGCCGATTGAAGTTGTCTTAAATGACGGGTCTGCCGGTTCTTGCGGCATTCTTGACATGATATTTTTGGATAAATTTCTACTGCATTATAGGGCATATATATTTGGCAGTCATACCAAAAAGCAGTAACTTTTTTGTCATTAACTACGAGGAATACCTGATTCATAAATTTTTATTTTTTGGAACTATTGTCTCACAGGGGCTTGTTGATGGTAAGTGGGAGGGGGACTTGGAAATGCTACCCGTCCGTCCGTCCCAACCATGTTGTGAACGCGATATGTCGAGAACAATTCAACTCATCAACTTCAAACTTGGGGGGTGACTTGACATCAGTGAGAAGATGGCTGGGATTGTTTTTCACCAAACTGCGTTATCCAAGATGGCCGCCGTCGGCCATCTTAGATTTCAACCATCCCAAAAGTGTTGTGAACGCGATATCTCGAGAACAGTTCAACCGATTGACTTCAAACTTGGGGGATGACTTGACATCAGTGAGAACATGGCTGGAATTGTTTTTCACCAAACTGCGTTATCCAAGATGGCCGCCATCGGCCATCTTAGATTCCATCCATCTCCAAAATGTTACGAACACGATATCTCGAGAACAATTCAACCGATCGACTTCAAATCTGGGGAGTGACTTCACATCAATAAGAAGATGACTGGAATTGATTTTCACCAAACTGCGTTAACCAAGATGGCCGCCGTCAGCCATCTTAGATTCCATCCATCTCCAAAATGTTATGAACACGATATCTCGAGAACAATTCAACCGATCGACTTCAAATCTGGGGAGTGACTTCACATCAATAAGAAGATGACTGGAATTGTTTTTCACCAAACTGCGTTAACCAAGATGGCTGCCGTCGACTATATTGTTAACGAGATATCTCAAGAACAATTCAACCGATCTACTTCAAACTTGGGATCTTAGATTCCATCCATCCCCAAAATGTTGTGAACACGATATCTCGAGAACAATTCAACCGATCGACTTCAAATTTGGGGGTGAGTTCACATCAATAAGAAGATGACTGGAATTGATTTTCACCAAACTGCGTTAAAGGTTATACAAAATGGTCTCAAAATCTGCTACTTTATTGTGCTAACTTGTTGTAGAGGTGATTATATAGACTTGTTCTACATTTTTGCAGGCCTTGCTTTTCGTCGGATTTCACCAGAATCCAAATGGATTCCCACAGCTTTTTATTGCGGGAATCTGCCAGAATCCAATTTTGGATTCCTGCAGATTCCCACTGCGAGAATCCAATATTTATAACAATGTCTATGTGTATGTAAACTTATGTCTGTGAATAAATCTCTATGCAAACTGTCTATGTCTTTGTGTCTTTTTGAATAAATCTATTTTCAAGCTGACGGTCACTGTGTTTTGATTCAGTTACTGAATTTGAAGGCAATTCTTTGTCATTTCCGGTATAAAAAGGATTAAATTGACACGAAAATGTATCAGGAAAAGATGCTATCATGGACAAATGCTATCTCGGACAGTAATTGTGTCTATCTCGTTGCAAATATATCTTAGTAAAAGCAGGAACTTTAGACCCATTCCAAAATAAGACAGCCCTGGCTGCCAACGTACATTTAAATATTATGAACCAAGCAATATTCATTAGCTGTGTGCATTGTTTGATCGCCACCTCGTTCCCCTTGCCAACGTTTTGTGAAGTGTACTAAGGTTGATTTGTTGGTAGACTGCTCCCGAATTCTAATTCAGTTAATTGGAAGTGACAGTTACTCTACAGATGCCTGTCCAAGTTCGACAGCAATAGATGTATTGTACCAGAACTGCCATAGTTTTCCACGTCGGTGGCTATACAACCTTTATTTGAAGATGGAATTGTTTTGGCATGCTTTTTGCATAAAATACAACTGACTTTGATATATTTCCGGTGTTGTTCGTCCTGCTCGAAAACGAATGACTCCTCAATTTTATCAGGCCAATTTGGAAAAATGCGTTGCGTCGTGAGTGGTGAATGCAACGTTTCTGTTGTCAGGCGAAACCCCACACAGAGGTATGACGACCCAATATAGTGGTGATTTAAATTGTCATTATCGCCTCTGCACGGAGAGTGGGAATTTCCTGTTTGTGGATCCACTGACATTCAGACTCAGCATATAATCCGGAACGGATCGGAATGTAACACAACAATTGCAATGAATAAATGGAATTGATTGATGTTTTATTTATCACAATACCGCGATTCACTCAATATCAACTCACTGTAAGTTGATAATTTATTTTTCCAGCTGCATTGATAATCATTGACAATCATTTCTGACGATATTACGAGTTAATCCTATTTCGTCCAATATGAGTCATGATTTTTAAATTGCTCTTGCGTGTCAAAGTGAAAGTGAGGTCGGGTTTTTCGCTGGAATCGACCGGACATATGGCGAGTCGACGAAGGTGATGTTGAACCAATACTTTATGAATAAAACTCTTACAAAATTGATCGACGATGGTAATATTTTGCGGGAATCCACTTGGATTCCCGTAAAACCATTTTGCGGGAGTATTTACGAGAATCGGATTCCCGGATTCCCGTGGAAAAGCAAGCCCTGTTTTGTATGTTTTCAAACTGCCCAAGGTTGGAAATAGCAGCAGTAAAGTGTGACAATTTCACGCCCCTTTCAAAACGGCGAAAGCTGTGACCGCTTGACCTGTGACATCACAACCTGATTACGATCTCGCTCGAATGCCTGTTGTGACGTCAAAATGTCTGCGACATCACGCTAGAACTCCCACAGTTGGGTGAATCTTTCGTAACAATGCCCGATGTCATAGACTATGACGTTTACGGCGCAATCGTAATCAGGTTGTGACGTCTTGCACCAGAGGTCATGGCTCCAATACGTTTTCTCCCACATGTGTGCTATTCATGTCCTAAAACCCACTTCGACGACATTATTCAAGACAAAAATACTAATTTGTTGTTTGGAACAGTACTGGGTATGTCTTAATGCAAAGTAGTATAGAGTCATTTGGTATAACCTTTAACCAAGATGGCCGCCGTCAGCCATCTTAGATTCCATCCATCGCCAAAATGTTATGAACATGATATCTCGAGAACAATTCAACCGATCGACTTCAAATCTGGGGAGTGACTTCACATCAATAAGAAGATGACTGGAATTGTTTTTCATCAAACTGCGTTATCCAAGATGGTCACTATCAGCCATCTTAGATTCCATCCAGCCCAAGTATGTTGTGAACGCGATATCTCGAGAACAATTCAGCCGATCAGCTTCAAATATGGAGGGTGACTTTACATCACTAGCTACCCATCCGTCCTTCCATCCCTCATAACATCCTTACATCCCTCATACCGTCCTTCCATCCCAATCATCTTGTGAACGCGATATCTCATTTTTTTTTTTTTCAAAGCAGAATGACGTTGGGCTTGCAATGTTGTACCATTGTGATTAGGCGCTATGAAAATAACATGTAACATGCGAGGTATTGGAGATTTTTGGATTCTGAATAAATTTTCTTGAAATTTTAGAATACAAATGCACTGTGAAGAATTTCAATGCTTTGAGATAAACTGGCTCCGATATTTTGTTGAAAATCCCATCCCATCGTAATGTGAGACAGACAGTGAACTGACTGACCAATAAAATAAAAAAAATAAACTTTCGACCGACGGACCTGTTCTCACTGACACGAGACTGTTACCCCAAACAAACAACTTTTTAATTTAGGTCCCATGTGTTGCAAGGATATTTTGACATACCTACACCCTCAAGGCCACTGTCAAACTGACACAATAACCTGTTGGCCTTGGTGCCCCTAGTCGTGCTCATCAATAAAGTCCAAACTGGCATTGAAATAGCTGTCCTATCGATACCCCAAATTACTGGAATTGCTTTAAGTTGATTATGTAAATTTATAACCCTTGTCTGGAAGTATATTTACCAGCACTGGTCGCACTGATAGATCCTGCATCACGGCCAAAACCGTCACACGCATACAATGTGCACTTAGATAATTTGGCCCGAACTTCAGTGCAATAACTTCAGTACTCTCCATACATCAGTGCAACAACTTACTGCTGTAATGTACATCTTTATACATCAATGCGACAACTTTTGTAATGTCCATGTCCATACATCAGTGCAACAACTTAATGCTGTAATGAACATCTTCATACAGCAATGAGACAACTGCTGTAATATACATCTCCATACATCAATGCTGCTTCAAAGATTTCTTCTTTGAAATAGCAGGAACACAACTGGGCTGGGTGGTGCTTAGTTGGTTCGTTGTGATATAGCTGAAATATTGTTGAAAGCGAAGTTCAATTTTATTAACTCACTCACCCACTCCATACATCAATGCGACAACTTCTGTAATGTACATCTCCATACATCAATGCGAAAACTTACTGCTGTACTATACATCTCCATACATCAGTGCGATAACTTACTACTGTAATATACATCTCCAATTACTCCATACATCGACGCGACAACTTCTGTAATGTACATCTCCCTACATCAGTGCAATAACTTACTGCTGTAATATACATCTCTAAACATCAGTGCGATAACTTCTGTAGTGTACATCTCCATACATCAGTGATAACTTAATGCTGTAATATACATCTTTATGCATCTTTTTATACCCCTGTACATAGTAGGGGGTATACTGGATTCCGATTGTCCGTCCGTCATTGTGCCAGTGTATCCATTCGTTCATCTGTTTGAGTTGTGGCTTGGGTTTGCATTTCGCTATGCATCCAAACTTCTACACCCATAAAAACATCTTGGTCTAGACTGTTCAGGGGCTGAGGAGTTGTAGCACCTCTGGTGCCTCATGTTTGGCGCTGCATCAGCCCTTTCTATCATAGGAAAAAGTTCTGTTTTTACCCCTCGGCCAACTTTGGCCTAGGGGTATTGTCGTCATCATGTACGACTGTCCGTACGTCCGTCCGTCCGTACGTATGTACGTCCGTCCGTCCGTTACCGCGATATCTACAGAACCGTTTCATGCATGGCAACCAAACTTGTTACATCTATTTATCTTCACGTAAATCAGAAGCCTATCGAAAATGAGTCATCTCGGACAATAATTTGCAGAGTTATGCCCCTTTTTACAAATAAAAATCCATTTATGATTTGTTATTGTGATAATTTCAGAACTGTTCCATATACAACATCCTAACGTGATACAGTTGTTTCTCTTGACCTGAACTAGATGCCTATCGAAAATGAGTCGTGTCAGAAAGTATTTTGCAGAGTTATGCCCCTTGTCTAATAAAATCCGTTACCGCGATATCTACAGAACCGTTTCATGCATGGCAACCAAACTTGTTACATCTATTTATCTTCACGTAAATCAGAAGCCTATCGAAAATGAGTCATCTCGGACAATATTTTGCAGAGTTATGCCCCTTTTTACAAATAAAAATCCATTTATAATTTGTTATTGTGATAATTTCAGAACCGTTCCATATACAACATCCTAACGTGATACAGTTGTTTCTCTTGAACTGAACTAGATGCCTATCGAAAATGAGTCGTGTCAGAAAGTATTTTGCAGAGTTATGCCCCTTGTGTAATAAAATCCACTAATTCCTATGTTAAGTTTGCATATAATTTCTATATCATGTTTGTATACTATCACATTTATTTATTGATTGGATGACTGATTTATTGATTTATTCTCTTACACAATGCGAAGAATGCCTGCAAATCTGTTTTGAAAATGACACTAGATGCCTATCGAAAATGAGTCGTGTCAGAAAGTATTTTGCAGAGTTATGCCCTTGTCTAACAAAATCCACTAATTCCTATGTTAAGTTTGCATATTATTTCTATATCATGTTAGTATACTATCACATTTATTTATTGATTGGATGACTGATTTATTGATTTATTCTCTTAGACAATGCAAAGAATGCTTGCAAATCTGTTTTGAAAATGACATACATGTGCCATTTAGTATACATGTACTGTATTTATCTAGCCATGTGTACTGTTGTTTTGGTGAGACATCGATACAGCTCTTTCAATTTATTCCAGAAACAAATTAATTTAAGGGGAGGAAAACTTTTTTTTTTTTTCAAAGAAAGTACACTTACAATACCAGGGGTAAATATTTCTTCCCACAAGCCAATCAGTTGGTAGAGACACCCTTACATTATAATAGCTGGGGTTCAGAGCCGAGGGGTTTCGATAGCGCAGCTTCATGTTTTTCTTCTATTTTTACCCATGCGCCTCTCCAAGTTTAACCAAATAATTTTATTGTGTCAAAGAGTTGTTTTGTGTTTGTTTTTTAGTTGCTGAAATAGCATTGAGGATGAAATGTATGAGATTTTATTATAGAGGCTTCGACTCAAGAACTCATTCGAATCACCAAAAATGTCCAGGTAAACCCTCTGCAAGGATTAAGGATTTACCTGGACTTGTGAAGATGTGCCCTACATGCTGACTGTATCTTGTGTACATTGTACAGTGAAATCTATGAATACTGGCACCTGGGTAAACTGGTCAACCTCGAATACTGGCATTATCCATGATCCCAATACTTAAATTTAAAGTAGTTTGCACCTTGATTAGCCAGAACCCTGTCAAAACTGACACTGGTCCCGAGCATGGTCAGTATACATATGTTTCACTGTATACGTCGTTTACATGAATTTCAGATCCAGTCAAATCAGATTTTGATCCCATTTAATTTAAATGGAATAAGAATATCAGATCGATGATCAGAGAACTCAAATAGAACTGATATTACAACATTCAATCAGGCTGTAGTTAGTACAAAGAATGTTTTCTCTCCTCACAGGACATGGTACATGAATTTATCGTCATGGTAACAACTCACCAAGATGCCAGCCTACGTTTCCTCAGCTTTCGACTGGACTTCAATGAGCACTACAAGGCACGGGAACCCAAGCTACGCAGTCCGCTTACATATCATAGACACAATCAGAGGGTGACGTGAGATTTCATCTAGCAATTCCATTGCTTTGATTTGATCAGTCGAGTTATAAAATGAGCTTCAATCAATCTAGGACTCCCATCGTGACAACTTGTGATGCAGTAAATTTTCATTGTGAACTTGGTGAACAAGTGCAACAAATTATGCTTGGTGTAAAGAAGCCAATTGTTTGACTTCCAACAACTTGTGCATTCAATGTTTGGAAGGACTAGAAGGAAGGCATTTTGTCTTTGATTGCATGTTGGAGGAAATCACATTGATGGTCTCATACATTCTACCTGGAGACCAGTTTATACAATGTGAACCGAGTAGTGCCTTATATTATAATATTCTTATATGGATGCATTCTAATTGTACCCTATGGTTGTATACCAGAAGAGCATGTGCATTGCTGTGTAAATGCAGGTCACTAAGCCACGGTCATTACGACAGACTTGTATGAGAGCATCCTCTGTTGGGGAACCATCTGTATTACAAAAAGTTTTCCAGCAATGTTAGACCTGGACTTGTAACCCCACCAGGTAACTCTCCTTTGCCTTGCTAGTGGCAGGTCCGGGTTCGATCTCAGCCGAGTCATACCAAACACTCAACTTGTAACTTCCCCGCTTGGCACTCAACATATATAACCTCACCAGGTTACTCTCCTTTGTCTTGCTAGTGGCAGGTCCGGGTTCGATCTCAGCCGAGTCATACCAAAGACTCAACTTGTAACTTCCCCGCTGGGCACTCAGCAGAAAGAGTTTCATGGACTGGTTGACCTGGTATCAGGATAATTGACAGGGTCATACTGTAAAATTGTTGAAAGCGACACTACAATCCTACTCACTCAATCGTCTCATCATGTTAGAGTAAGGGCATACCATAGTTTCCCCCCAAAAGTCTAACACCCACTCACCACATATAGCATGTACATAGCATATGGACAGCCCTTTATGCATTTATTAGTGTTCTGACTTCTCAGTCTGAATTCCCTGATACCAGCCACATGACCAGTTAAAATACCCTTCGCGCGTGGAGATTAATCAGTGGATGAAGCATCCTGTCAAGTCCACCTTATCCTTTGTTTCATAACTCCAATATAGTATGAAGGTAATGTTCTGGAACTTTTGATGTATGTAATAACCATAATGCAAGCTAAAACAGGTTTCTGGATAGCCTTATAAGATGCCAAGCAGAAGCCTTGGCGTCTTTATCACGGTAGTTGCATGTGAAAAAAAATATTTTAAAATGTCCAAAAAATACTTACTTTCAAACCTCTTACACTCCCCTGAATATATCCTTTCCATAATATTATGATCACCTAACTGTGAGTGAATGGTGTCATTGGGGTGTTTATATGCCTTGTACAAAGCACAAGAATGGAAACATTTTATCAACATTTTCTACGGCCTCCTCAATTTTCAATCGCCGCCATGTTTGTTTAATGCGCATGTGTCGAACAAAACAACATCCGTTTCCAAAAGCACATGGCTACACATGGTGGGCGTGGTTTAGCTAGCCATGTGCTTTTGGAAACGGATGTTTTTTTTGTTTGAGACAATTTTGTTCATGTATTTTTTAGGGGAGTGTAAGCGGTTTGAAAGTAAGTATTTTTTGGATGATTAAATTTTTTTTTTTTTTCACATGCAACTACCATGGTAAGATGCCAAGGCTTCCGCTTGGCATCTTATAAGGCTAGTTTCTGGACTGTGATAGGTTATACATGACTGTGTGGAGAATGAGCAGCGACTTAGTAAAAAATTGTACCAATTAGTGCTATAGTGTTGTAGTTGTTTGTGGATAAAGTCTACAGGTAAAATGCAAAGCTTTTTAGAGTTTCCCTTTCCTATGTTCCAGGAGATAAATGATACAATATCTGCCTATCTAGCCCACTTTGTTTGGGTTCATTTGAAGTAATTTGTCTGCTAGAAGCTTCTAAAATGTTGGCATGGTTGGTGGAAAATCCCAAGCCCAGCTAAATTTAGATTTTAAAACTGTCATGTTTTCTTTTTATTTTTTATTGTGACATCATATCAGACCAGTCGCCCAAAGACTGAACATCACAAAGAAATAACATTGGGCCACATGGTCACATAATAACTTCAAAAATTCCCATATCTGAATTCAAACTGGCCTGAGATTCCAAGTTAGAGCACTTTTCAAAGCTACTACTAGAAGACAATTCAAATAGTAAAACCAAATGATGTAGATAGGCTGAGAATTTCCACTGGGGTCATTGTTCATCCGTCAATGAACCCATTCCCCTCGCTGAATGAAGTCAATCCGCTAAGGGTAATAATTTAATGAAATGTGATATTTCATTAGCTCGGTAAGATGCAAGATTATTATCTTGTCATTCAACAGGTAACTTCCCTTGAAATTAAAACCACAAGCTTTTACATGTATGACAATGCCCATATGCCTAACTGATGATTCAGTTTTTGCCCTTTCATCATTCTGTGTCAGAATCATATGAAATTCTCATTCTTTCAATAAAATCATGTAACTATGTACATGTATATATATTTGTGAAATTTGGTCTCTCTATATTTGTGTTTCCATTTATTCTATTTGGTGTATGACAATAGAAAATTGATCGATTGATCGACTCTGAGTATTCTGTCCATCATGTCCATCACTTATGTTAATTTGCTATAGTCAGCATTTCCAGTTTAATGCTTTGTTTAACAGTCCTGTTTAGCTTCATTATTTTCAGTGAAAGTTTGATTTAAACAGTTGAATAATTCAAATATGATGTTTCGTCCGACTGTTATCGACAGTGTTGTTCAGTTCCAATAAATTTTGATATATGTTCCTTATAGTGAAGTGAGTATATGGAATACCACAGCAATCCAGGTGCCCATCATAAGATGAGGGGTGTAAAATGTGATAGCCGGAATGATCCGTTCGTCTGTTAACTTGTTCATGTGATCTCTCCAATTTCAGGTCATGGATTGGTACCAAGCTTTGGTTATACCTTACCCATGAGTGAAATAGGAACCTCATTCATTTTGAGGTCAAAGGCCAAGGTCACTTTTCTAAATTCAAATAACATTCATATTACATACATGTATGCGACTGGTGATTGACTAGAAGCTGTTCTTATTTAACTGACATTGACCTATTTTATCAAAATTCTAGTTATCACGTAGGGATCACGGCTCTGCTCTTCAAATTTAGACTTCAGTACATATGCAACTTGTGATTAATTAGAAGCCCATTCAGGTTGACCGACCTTGACCTATTTCATTAAGGTCAAATTCTAGTTAATACAATATGTTTTATAGGGTTATAGTTAAGCATGCGTGAGCGTATATTGAAGTCAGTAAGGCCCTTGTTAGAAGAAAGTGTTCAGAATTCTGGGTAAAATGCCATTCACCAAACTACTTCAAATATGGAGTTTTGAAGCGCTGAATCTGTGATACATTATAAGGGAAATCCGTTGTGTTCATACACCACTCGGCACCAGAATATTTCTCAGTATCATAGAAGGTTGTACTAGGTCTTTCGCCTCATTTCTAATCAAACTCCAGTATTTTGCAAAAGAAAGTTCGTTTTTTTTGCAATTTGACTGCATTTTTAGAGCCTCTGTGGGTGATAACTCCATCTTCTCTTCCAAGTGATGATTGGCGTTCGTGATGGCTTTGTTCCTGAGTGAACTCTTCATTTCATTCATTTACGATATTCCAGCATTAATACCAGCATTAGGGTATAAAGTGGTGTCGATATACGAAAAGATGAGTGTTACTGTGTTACAACGAATTAGTATCAGTTCTTTGGGATACCACATGATCATTTAGTCAAATCAGAGCTTTCTCTATCTGAGGTGTTGAGGTGTATCATGAGTATTAAGACAGGAATTCGGGTATTAAACCATGTCGGTCTAGACCAATCAAGGCTTTGCCCCATATGCAGGAGCAGATCATGAACAGCATGGAGAAAATCTCTGGATCCCATGCTAATTGCTGTGAATTCCAACTCCCTCACCCCAATCACTCGGTCACTCCTCAGACTGCACTGATATGATTCACCTCACCTCCAAGGATCGATCCCAGGCCAGTCATAAGTAAGACTTAAAAATGGAACCTGTTGCTTCCTTGCTTGTCACTCATCATTTAGTGGATATATCCAGGACTGGTTAACCTGTTGTCGTGATAATGTGACTGCATGAAATCATGGAGGTCAATCCCAAAGTGGATGAGCCCATGGAGGTCAATCCCACGTTTGATGAGCGGCGACTAACCGAGTCACCCGTGGGGTTCCTGGTTGTGAAAGGAATAGGACTCCAACCGTGGGCTTCTCGGATGAGCCCATGGAGGTCAATCTCATAGTCGATGAACCCACAGAGAATCTCACAGTAGATGAGCCCACAGAGGTCAATCTCATAATGGATGTACCCACCAATGTCAACCCCACAGTGGATGAACCCATGATGGTCAATTTCACAGTGGATTAACCCACTGAGGGCAATCTCATAATGGATGAACCCACTGAGGTCAATCCCACAGTGGATGAGCCCATGGAGGTCAATCCCACAGTGAATGAGCCCACGGGTGTCAATTCCACAGTGCATGCGCCCATGGAGGTGAACCTCACAATAGATGAGCACACAGAGGTCAATCTCAGTTGGTTAGCCCACAGAAGTCAATCCCACAGTGGAAGAGCCTGCAGAGGTCAATCCCATGGTGGACGAGCCACAGAGGTCAAACTCAATGTGGATGAACCCACTGAGGTCAATCTCACAGTGGATGAGCCTATTGAGATCAATCCCGTGTGGATGAGCCCACGGAGGTCTATCCCACAGTGGAATAGCCAACAGAGGTCAATCCCACAGTGGATGAGTGCACAGAGGTCAATCCCACAGTGGATGAGCCCACGGAGGTCAATCATACAGTGAGCAAGATACAGGCATCCCTTTTGCATCTTTAGTGAAGGAAATATTCATTATTTGTGAAGAGAGTAAAAACGTAAAACTTAGGAAAAACAACATTAACATGGCTCCAAAAGATACCTTGAGGGAAGGTACCCACATACCAAATTTGAAAGAATCCGTTCAGGTCCAACAGTTACTGTCAGGAAATACAATTTTACCTCGGCCCACAGGTGGCGCCACGTATAGGCAGATGGGCATAAAAAATAATCCCAACCGAGTGAGGAGGTATGATAGCACTCCATTTCCAGCTAACACGCTGCTACTACAGTCTGTCCTGAGTGGGGGTGAACACACGACCTTCGTGCCAACAGCCGAACCTCTCTATCCTTTCGGCCACCGAATCACACTACAAGAGACTGTTTAAAGTCTATTCATTCTTCGTTTATGCTTCGCACATGCGCTTGTTCTACCTAGAAGAACTATGACGTCATCTGGTTTGTGTTTGATAGTTCCTGGTCTTCTCCCCTGCATACCGCTCTTCAGTGCCAGAGGGAGAATTGGATATGCGGTAAACTCAGGAAGCGAAATCTCACCCGTTTTAGCACTGAATAAGTAACAGACTGTTGTAGCAGTTTCTTACCCCATTTTAGTATGCTTTCATACCTGGGGCAGGGAGCGGTATGTCTTGAGGCAAGATCCCTTGACATTGGAAATAGGAAATGTTAACTTGGCCTACAGGTGGCGCCACCTATGAGCACATCGACAAGAAAAACAATCCCAAGCGAAACCTTCAGGTAAGGTACCTATATACCAAATTTGGAAAAAATCCATTCAAGTTTAATAAGTTATTGCCAAGAAACATAATTTTAAATTTGCCCCCAGGTGGCGCCACCTATAGGTGGATCGGCATGAAAAACTATGTCAAGCGAGATATTGAGGCGAGGTACCTACACAACAAATTTGGAATGAATCGGTCCAGGTTTTCAAAAGTTGTTCTCTGGAAACACTTTTAACTCAGCTTTCAGGTGTCGCCACCTATACACGAATCAACACGAAAAACAATGTCAAGCTAGATCTTGAAGCAAGATACCCACACACCAAATTTGGAAAGAATCCTTAAGGTTTTCAAAAGTTATTATCTGGAAATGCAATTTTAACTTCGCCCCCAGGTGGTGCGACCTAGAGGCGGATTGGCACGAAAAACAATTCCAAGCAAGATCAAAAGGCAAGGGACCAACTTAACAAATGCAAAAACATGGGTCTGTGCCTGATAAGTTGAGACCTTCTGGGGTTGCAATTTATTGCGGGGTAGCAGAATTATACCAATATTGCAGACTACACACAAATTTCAACTTTCTGTCAAGATATATTGGATATATATGCTCAAACAATATTATGAGGGTCGGACGAGAGCTAGTTTTAGCTAGCGGGTGGGGACAGGCTCTCCTCGAGGGTAGTGGTAGGTGTGCTGATATGAAGGTCATAGAAAGCTCCCTGTACATGAAACAACCACACTGACAACTGCATGCCATAATCTGTCCTTCTGAAGAACCACAAGGTTGAATTCAATTCAATTCAGGAAACTGATCATATGCACAGTGTGCACCCAAACCTTAGGAACTCCGTTGTAATTAATAATATAGTAAGTTACATGTGTGGACACAAATGGTTGTTGCAAAAAGCTTTAGGGTAAATCATATGATGTGAAATACAATTATTTGAAGGAAATGTTCTTTATTTAAGACGACACGAAATTCAGAACTAACGGGGGGTTCGGTACCGGTACTGGAATAGACTGATTTGATAGCAAAATTGAAGGAAATGTCCTTTATTTAAGACGACACGAAATGCAATACTAACAGGGGTTAGGGTTAGGGTAACCCCTGCCGGTTATTTCATATTGTACTTCTGAAATAATGTCGTCAACCTATTCGTAATTACTATAAAGGAATATATTGTAGGTTATTCAGCACATGTGTGTATATAAACAATGTACACTGCATCTCATACCTTAGGTTAGTATCTCATGAGGCTGAGAAGCTGTGCAACATTTGGTGCCCCAGGGGTGGGGACATCCTCCCGAGGGTAGTGCATAGGTTGAATAAGTGTAGCATCATATAATCTCTCGAAATATATGAGAATTGAGGGGAGGGTGGGGGCGGGCGGGGCTTAGTTCAGGAGATATAGCGTGGGGCCGAGAACTTGTGGACAGGAACAATTTTCTAAGTCCAAAACAACTTTCTTAGACAAGGACAAGATCAAGGACACGGTCGTCCACAGATATCATTTAGATCCCTATATGAAGCTTTCCACAGTTAAAGCTATGGGTTCGATAAAATCTGTTCAATTTTTCAGGGAATTATTGTCCGGAAATTAAATTTTAACTTTGCTCCCAGGTGGATCAGCACAAAAAAACTATCACATGGTCTTGTTACCTGTACCTCCTACCTAGATTTGGCACAGATGTTCTTGAATTAATGTATCTATGTCAGTGGCTTTAAAATCTGCCAGACCACTGTCTCTGTTTAATTCATTTGTGGGAGAAATGTATATACATGTACGTGTTCCAGGGCCTAAAATCTCCATACAGTACACAATTGAATGGCATGGCTGTACACCAGGAATTTAATGTACTTTAGATGCAAATGGCTTCAGACTATTTTGACAGTCTTAACTGTGAACCAATCACTGATGTGCTATCTATGCAAATGAGAATATGGAATTGGTATCTAAACGGAGACAGCCACTGCACCATATGGTCCAGACAGAAAATATAGATAAAACACAAGTATCCAGTCTCGGACAGAGCTTAAAAACAATAGTGTTTTCCCCTAGACAGGAGCAATATGCACAACAAATTAGAAGTTGATTGATGAAGGCATTCGGAGGCTATCCGACGGAAAAGAAAAGTGACCGGAAGCAGAAGCGGAAGAAAGAAGAAAATGACAAACACCCAAGGCATCGCTAGGGAGGGATGCCTAATGAACCCATGTAGGTCAATTCCTTTGTGGATGAGCTCACGGAGGTTAATCTCACGGTGGCTGAACTCACAGAGGTCAATCCCGCAGTGGATGAGCCCACAGAGATCAATCTCATAATGGATGAACCCACCGAGGTCAATCTCATAATGGATGAACCCACCGAGGTCAATCCCACAATGGATGAGCCCATGGAGGTCCATCCCACAGTGGATGAGCCCGCGGGTGTCAATTCCACAGTGCATGAGCCTCACAGTATACGAGCACACAGGTCAATACCACGGTGGAGGAACCCCCAGAGGTCAATCTCACAGTGGATGAACCCACTGGGGTCAACCTCACAAGGTCATTTCCACAGTGGATGAGCCCATGGCGGTCAAGCCCACAGTGGATGAACCCGCGGGTGTCAATTCCACAGTGCATGAGCCCATGGAGGTGAACCTCACAGTAGATGAGCACACAGAGGTCAATCCAACAGTGCATTAGCCCACAGAAGTCAATCTCACAGTGGAAGAGCCCACAGAGGTCAGTCCCATGGTGGATGAGCTCACAGAGGTCAATCTCAACGTGGATGAACCCACTGAGGTCAATCTCACAGTGGATGAACAGACAGAGGTCAATTCCACAGTGGCTGAGCCCATGGACACCAACCCATTGTGGATGAGCCCACGGATATTAATCCCACAGTGGATCAGCCAACGGACGTCAATCCCACCGTGGAAGAGGGCACAGAGGTCAACCTACAGTGGATGAGCCCACGGAGGTTAATCTCACTGGGGTTGAACCCATGGAGATCAATCCCACAGTGGATGAGTTCACCGAGGTCAATCCCACAGTGGATGAGCACATGGTTGTCAATCGTTGGCTGGCTTCGTCTACACGGAGATCAGGGCCATGGAGTAAATTTTGTCCCGCCAGAGTTATGCTCCTTGAAAGTGCCTAAAAATCAGGACTCATTTACGGAGAGAAAATCTGACAAAACACGGGCACGTTGACCCCCACTTTTTTGGCCTTTTTAAGTTGATACCGGACCAGGGAACGTGAGAAAGAAATTTAATTGATATCGCTCTTACAGATTTTTCTGGAAATTGAGCCGAATTTGACCATTTTTCGACATTTTAAGGGGTTTTCTAGAAAAATTGAAGCAAGCAAGGAGGAGAATATTCGAGATTCATTTTTCTATAAAATGGCAGTGCTGTGTCTTAAAATAATAGTTTAATCATGCCCTTTCAGAAAATATATACATATGAGTGATTTGGGTTGAAGATTTTACGACAATTGGTGGCAGAAAAACGGACTCGTGGTCTATTCCTTGCCGAATGGAAGAATCTCTGGAGTGCACCCTTTACTGCAAGCCGGTTAGATCCTACAAGCAACATATCAAAATGGGGGCGCTGATAAGATTTAATTTTAATTGGTTTGATCTATAGAAGTGACCTATCCTCGCTTAAACCAGGGTTATCTCTGTCCTAGATACCCCTGATGTACATGGAAATGAAAAGAGCTCATGGGAAATGCAGTTGTAAATTTTAGCCAATCAGCAAATCAACATCCTGTTTATATTGACCAATCAGATCACCTGTTTTACGCGATCATGGCATGTTGTCATATGGCAACAGATTTGTATACACTGAAAGTGAATGGAAGGTGAAGGTTTCATCTGGGGCTCAAAAATAAACCTTGAATATAATCAAAAGCCACAGGTACTTCTGAAAAAAGCTGAAGCTCCGTACTTGTATCACAATGGTCAGATTAAATAGCTACCGTACCACAATCTCGAACAACTCTCGCTAAACGAGAGCGGAAAAGAATAGATCAGCTGTTCCATCTGCTGTCGACGACCCGCTCAGCTGGGGTACGGATTCCAGTGCATCAGGTCTGGCGCACGTTTTTCTTGATAAATTGATTTCTGTACGTCGAAAATTTCTGAAACTTGAGTATGTTTTGGATGAATTAGGCATCCCCGGGAATACATCTGTATTTCCCAACGTTAATCTGATGGAAACCGTATCCCAGTTACGGGT